>PVJX010044701.1:0-13070 GCA_004027295.1 Dolichotis patagonum
GCTGCCCTGGGCTGTGGCAGTGGCCCCGGCCCGGGGACGTTCCGTCCCACAGCTGTTTCCGGATGCCTCGAGCCGCGGCCACAGGTGGAAGCTGTGCCTTCAGCAACGGCCTGTTAACTCGTTTAAAACTCGGGAGCCCTTGGTGGCCGCCTGCTGCCCCCTGCACCCTGTCCAGAAAGAGGACGTGGGCTCGTGGCCCTCCCAGCCGGGTCCCGCGGCAGCCAGCGTGCCGACTGACCTGCAGACTGACCGGCCAAGGGGTACCGGGCCCCGTCCCTCCCCCTCCTGTCTCCTCCCTTCTCTCTGCTCCTCTCTCCCTTTCTCCTCGCTTTGCCCCTGCTGGTCCCTGTCTCTGCTCCCTGCGAGCGTCCCCCCAGCGTTAGGGAGCCCTGGCCTGCCCAGGCCGGGGCACCCACCTGGGGCTCCCTAGCCTGTGTCCCCACGTCGGCCACCAGAGGGAGCTCACCCTGAGTGGAACTGGACTTAGCCTGTTCCCTCCAGATCTGGCCTCCCTTGTCCTGTCTGGAGTTATCTCTTGCCCAGGCTGGGCGCAGGAGAGGTGGGGCTGGCCTGCTGGCAGGATTCGCAGCTGCTCAGGCCTGGGAGGCGGCCCAGGGCCAGGCCAGGCTGGTGCTGGGGCCTCGGGCTGCAAGGCTCCGGTTGTTGCTGGCCCATCTGTGACTCGGGTCTGCAGGGTCTCCCTCCACGCACAGGAGGGTGGCTCGGGCCATGGAGGGCTCTGTGCTGAGCTGGCGTGTGTTTCAGCCCCCCAAGGACGGCGCAAGCGAGGAGAAGGGCCAGGCGGGCCTGACCACCCTGTTCCCGGGGCAGAGGAGGAGAATCTCGCATCTCGTCAAGCAAGGCAAGGAGGTGAGGCCCAGAGTGTAGCCCAGGCGCAGTCCACTCCCGTGGGGTGAACTCCTGTGGTGAACTGGTACCCCACGCCGCCCAGGTCCTGTGGGAGGAGTGGGCCCCCTGAGTCTGCCTTCAGACTGTCCCCCGCCCCGGGGAAGAGCGTGGCTGTAGCTCCCACCCTGGGGAGCTGTGTGGTCTGTGCGGCTGTGGGGGTGGCCAGCTGGCACTGGCCGGGACAGAGGCAGAGAACCTGGCCCCAGGCTTAGCTGCCCTGCGTTCTGACTGCCTCGGCCTCCACACCTTCCGGAGGAGGGGCTGGGCTTCTGGGATTGGGTTAAGCGCAGCTTTAGGGAGGGTCTGTGGATTGCCTCCCCACCCTGCCACTATATCAGGCCTGGCCTGGGCACCAGGGAGCCTGGAGCTGCGGGAGCAGGCCTGGCGGACGCTCCGGCCCTGGGCCGCCTGAGGTGCGGACCATGGCCTTGTGCTGGTTCCTGCTGTGGAGGCCAGAAGCGCTCGGTGTGGCCCGGGGGGTGACGTGCACAGCCCAGGAGCCCCTGCCGCCTCGCTGCCCTCCTCTGCTGGGCTGTCAGCCCTGGGTGCTCCAAGCGTGCGGCCAGGTCCCAAGACTTGTGCTCATCCAGGTGGAGCCCCCCCGGCGGGGCCCGTCGACGCCCCCAGCCCGGCTCCCAACAGCCCAGGAAGTGTGCTACCGGCGGGCCCAGCAGGCTCAGAGGGAGTCAGCCAGCTGGCTGCAGGCTGCCCCACGACAGCCAGAGAAAGTCGCCTCTGTGCACATCTCCGCCCCCGGGGAGAAGAGGAGGATCGCACACGTGCCCAACCCCCGCCTGGCCACTGGTGAGTCTGCCCAGCCCGCCCCCCCAGCCCCTGCGGGCGGGGGTCCCGGGAATGTTTCTAGTGTGGTACACGGAGCACGGAGCCCAAGGTCACTGGGCAGCCGCCCTGCACAGCTGGTTGGCCTTGGGTGCCGCGCAGGGGCCCTCGGCCTGCCTGTGTGTGGGGTGGACTCACCCTGAACAGACTGAGAGGGTCCTTGAAGGTCTGGCCCTGAGCCTGGGCCACTGCGTCCTCTGCTACTGGGCCTAGGTGTGGCTTGGCCTGCTGAGTGTGGACAGAGCTGTGGCCTCTAAAGGGATCGGGTGTGGACACTGGGTTTTTGTTTTATTTTTTGACACGGGGTCTCACTGTGTAGTTCAGGCTGGCCTCAGAGCTGTAATGACCCTCCTGCCTCAGCTTCCCCCGTGCTGAGTTTGCAGGCGTGTGCCACCATGTCTGGCTACTTTTTGTTGTCGTCGTACTGGGAATTTAATCCAGAACATTTGTTTAAGCTACATCCAAACCCTGTAAGTTTTTTCGGGGGGGGAGGGGCTTTTTGAAACAGGATCGCACTTTCAGGCTGGCCTGGGGCTCACTTTATAGCCCGGGCTGGTCTCCCGTGATCTGCCTCCCTCAGTGCTGGGATTACGGGAGTGTGCCGCCACGCCCCGCAAGAATTATGTTTGGGACAAAATCTGTCTCACCTTTTTGTTGTTTTGTTTATTGTCTTGGCTTTTTAGACAGGGTTTGACTGTGTAGTTTAGGCTGACCTTGAACTCCCAGTGATGGTCCTGCCTCTGCCTCAGCCTCAGCCTCAGCCTCAGAGTGCTGGGAGCTGGGATTATAGGCGCCCAGTAAGAGACAAGGAGAGATGGAGCCCAAAGTCACTGGAGAATGGAAATTGCTAGATTGCCAGGCTGGGTTAGGGTTAGCTCTCTTGCCTCAGCCTCCCAGAGTCCTGGGACCCCTGACCAGACCCCCAGCGTCACCTCCCCCGAGGGGAGGGCGGGAGGCCTGTGCTTTGTGACCTCACCAAAGGGACAGGCAGAACACAGAGGCTGTCACAGTGGCCCGGCCAGGGCGTCCGTGCCCTGCGGCCCCCCAGACGCCAATGCCTCGGAGTCAGGGGCCGGAACATGTGGCAGAGGCCCTGCTCGCCCTCGCCACACGCCAGACCACGCCGACGGCGACGGCGCCCGAGCCGGCCTCCGCAGCTGACCGCCGTTCCCCCGCCTCCATGGGCCTGCCCGGAAGCAGCTAGAGCCTAATGTCCTTCCACAGCCCGCACCCCACGCCCCGGCCGCTCCCCCCGCGCCCCGAGATGCACGTCCTGCTGTCCCTGAACGACCGCAGCTACCTGATGCTCCGCAGCTCGGTGATGGGCATCCTGTCCTCCTGCGCTCACAGCCCCTGTCCCGCGCCAGCCCCCACAGGTGCCAAGCGGACCCTCTCGGCCAGCAGCAGCCAGGCGCCCCACGGCCCCGAGCCCGGCAGCCAGCCGCTGAAGACCCGCACGCTGGCGGGGATGGCGTCCAAGACCACCACCACCGCCACCCCCAAGCGCGTGGCCCACAGCCCGTCTCTGCAGGTGCGGCCGGCGGCGTGTGGCGGGGCCTCCCTCGGGCTTCGCTTTGAGACGGGCCTGGCTGAGCTGCTGGGCTTGAACCGTGCCCCTTCCTGCCTCGGTTTCGCGGGCTGCGGGGATGGCGGGTGGGCCGCGCGCTTGGCTTTGGCCTGGCCCAGGCCCGGCGGGTCCCCGGCAAGCTGTGCTCCCCCCGGCGGCGCCTCGGCCCTGGCGGCCGCTGTTGTGGACGGTCGGGGTCACGGGAGTCCCCGCCGGCCTCTGCCTCGGTTCCCCTGGAGCCCCGGGTCCAGCGTGCACGCAGGAGGCTGTGGGGCTCGAGCCTCACCCGCCCCCGATTCCGCCAGAGCCTGAAGAAGCCCGTGATCCCGAAGGAGTTCGGGGGCAAGGTCCCCACGGCCATCCGCCAGCGCTACCTCAACCTGTTCATCGAGGAGTGCCTGCGCTTCTGCCCGTCCAGCCAGGCGGCCATCGAGAAGGCGCTGAACGAGGAGAAGGTGGCCTACGACCGCAGCCCCAGCAAGAACATCTACCTGAACGTGGCCGTGAACACGCTCAAGAAGCTCAGGGGCCTGGTGCCCAGCGCCGTGCCCAGCCTCAGCAGTGAGTGCGGGTGCGCGCCAGTGGGGTCCGGGCAGCGCGCGGCCTCGCGGAGTCCGGCCAGCCGGGCCGGGCCGGGCCTTGGAGGGGACAGCGGGCTCCTGGCCGCCTCCCAGGGGGCGGGTGAGCAGCCCGGCAGTGCCCGGCCGGAGCCTCACCGCCTGGCTGCACCGCGCCTGCCGGTTCACTGCGGCCCCAGCTGACCGCTGCCACCCTCCCCAGAGCCCAGCGGCCGCAGGGTCGTGTCCCACGAGGTGGTGCTGGGGGGCAAGTTAGCCGCCAAGACCAGCTTCTCGCTCAGCCGGCCCAGCAGCCCCCGGGTGGAAGACCTGAAAGGTGCGCGTGGCCCCGGCCCCCGAGTCCCCGGCCCCTGAGCCCCCGGGCCCTGGGAGGCTGACGCCCCCGTCCGTCGCAGGGGCCACCCTGTACAGCCGCCTCAGGGACTACCTGCTCACCCAGGAGCAGCTCAAGGAGAACGGCTACCCCTTCCCGCACCCCGAGCGGCCGGGGGGCGCCATCATCTTCACCGCCGAGGGGCAGAAGCCCAAGGACCGTGAGTCGGGCGCCGCCTGGGGGTGGGGGGCGCGCCGGGCTGGGCACCCCCAGCCCCTCACCGCCCCGCACCGCCCCGCAGCCTCCTGCAGAATCTGCTGCCGCTGCGGCTCCGAGTACCTGGTGTCCTCCTCCGGCCGCTGCCTGCGTGACGAGGAGTGTTCCTACCACTGGGGGCGGCTGCGCCGGAACCGGGGTGAGGCCCGCTCCCCGCCCGCCCTGCCCCGCCCTGCCCTGCCCTGCCCTGCCCTGCCCTGCCCTGCCCTGCCCTGCCCTGCCCTGCCCTGCCGGCTCTCCTCCCTCCCTCTCCCTCCCCACCGAGTGCCGCCCTCCCAGCCCTCCCGCTGTAGCAGAGCTCAGCTCCTGAGGTCAAGGTCCCCGCACCGCCGCTCCCCGATGGGAGCCCACAGCCTGGGGACCAAGGGTGCAGCTGGGCCCCAGCGGTGCATGCCCCAGGGCAGGCCGGGCCGGGGTGCTGGCGGGCGGCCCCTGACCGCGGTGCTTCTGCAGTGGCCGGGGGCTGGGAGACCCAGTACATGTGCTGCTCGGCCGCCGTGGGCTCCGCGGGCTGTCAGGTGGCAAAGGTGAGCTGCCCCCGCGCCCTGGTCCCCGTCTGGCCTGGCCCAGGGTGGCTGTCAGGTGGGTTTCAGGGCCCCAAGCCCCTGGGTTCCTCTCTTTGAATGGGCTGCAGGGGGCGCTGGGACTGGGCCTGGCCCCGGACACCGGCCCTGGTGTGCTGGCCCTGTCCTGAGGTCCCCGCACCCCCAGCAACACGTGCAGGATGGCCGGAAGGAGAACCTCGAGGGCTTCGTGCGGACCTTCGAGAAGGAGCTCACAGGGGATGCCCACGCGGGGATCTATGCCCTGGACTGTGAGATGGTGAGGCCTGGCCTGGGCCTGGGCTCGGGGCTGTGGGGGGCCGGGTGGTGGCGCTGGCACGGGTGTGGACTCGGCACAGCCGTGTCCCCAGGTGCCCCCTGCCCACCACCTGGAGTCCGGCGCCCCTGGCCTCAGCTCCCTGCCTCCTCGCCGCGGGGTCGGGGTCCCCAGGCTGCGCGGCGCTGGCCTGCGGGGCCCGGGGAGCCGGCCCTGGCTGAGCCCCTCCCTCGGCCCGCAGTCCTACACCACCTACGGCCTGGAGCTGACCCGCGTCACGGTGGTGGACACGGACATGCAGGTGGTGTACGACACCTTTGTCAAGCCCGAGAACGAGATCGTGGACTACAACACCAGGTGCGGCCCCACCGCGCGTGCCCGCTGCCCGCCCCCGCCGGGTGCTGCCGGCGCTCAGCCCGCCTCCCCCCAGGTTCTCCGGGGTCACGGAGGCCGACCTCGCGGACACGAGCATCACGCTGCGCGACGTGCAGGCCGTGCTGCTGAGCATGTTCAGCGCCGACACCATCCTCATCGGGCACAGCCTGGAGAGCGACCTGCTGGCCCTGAAGGTCATCCACAGCACCGTGGTGGACACGGCCGTGCTGTTCCCGCACCGCCTGGGCCTCCCCTACAAGCGCTCCCTCCGGAACCTCATGGCCGACTACCTCAGACAGATCATCCAGGACAACGGTGAGCGCCGCCCGCCCCGGCCCGGCCCGGCCCGCCCCGCCCCCCCCCGGCCCGGCTGCCCAGCTGCCCGGCCCCGGCTGCCCGGCTCACCCGCCCGCCCCGCCCCGGCCCTGTCCCGCAGTGGATGGGCACAGCTCCAGCGAGGATGCCAGCGCCTGCATGCACCTGGTGATCTGGAAGATTCGGGAGGACGCCAAGACCAAGCGATGACCCGCCGCCCGCCCCGCCGCCCCCTCCAGCCCCAGGCCTCTTCCGAAACAGTGCAATAAACCTGAGAGCTAACGCTGTGCGCCTGGCCGCCACCCCGGACCGAGGGACAGGCGGTCCGGTGGGACGGACGCTGCGGCGGCCTGGCGAGCCCTGCCCCGCACTCCCCTGTGCCCCGCGGGGCAGGGTGGTGTGGCGGGCCCTTGAGACAGGGGTTGTCCTTCTTCCTTTTTGTTTTGTATTATTTTTATTATTTTTTAATTTAAACCTATTGACTTGCGCAGTGACTGTCCCCTCCCCAGAGCCAGGCCCTGGCGCTGCTCCCCTCGAGCGGTGTGGCTGGGAGCCAGGCCCAGGTGCCAGGCTCTGCCTGCCTGGGGTGCGGCCTCCCCAGCCCCCCCAGCACCAGCTTCCACGACCTCCCAGAAGCGAGCCAGCCTGGCCCAGGGCCTGGCCTTCGGACGTCCGGGGACACTGTCTTCCCGCAGGGGCCCCCACCCTGGGCGCCCCCTGCCCCTTCCCCGAGGCCCTGGGCAGGGACGGAATAAACGTTTGTATGGATTTTAGATTCGCCGCTTGTGGTGCTGTGGGTGCCACCCCGTGAGGCCTCTGCACGCGCTCTTAGGGCCACTGTCACCATCCCTGTGGCCGGGGCCAGGATTTCAGAGGCGCACTGGGCTGGGCTCTCAGAAGTGTCCTGAAGCGGCCCAGAGCGCAGGGAGGCTCCGGAGCTCCTGGGGTCCCCGCCTCACCCCCGCGAGGCCAGGGTTGCAGCCGCAGCTGGGGGAGGAGCTGCCCTCCCGGGAAACCCTGACTTCTGCAGTGTGCAACCCAACCCGCAGGGCCGGTGCCGAACCACTCCCACTTGTGGAGTGTGGCTTCCGAGTGGCAGTGGGACCCGTCGCCATGAGTTCCAGGTCGGCTGGGCTCCTTGTTGACGGAAGTGGATGAAGAGGGACCCTTGACCCAGGGGCCTGGCGGAATGGGACGTTCAGCACACGGGAACTGGGCCCCAGAGACTGGCCTCGCCAGGCTGCAGAGGAAATGGGGCCTTTCTGGGCCTAGCATCTCCCCAAATCCCTGGGAATTTGGGGCAGGGGCCCGTCTCTGCCCTTGGCCTGCTCCTGTGACCAAGCTGACAAGACACCCGCCCCCCATGAGGCATTTTCTAAATTAATGGTGCCAGTGTTCCATGTCTCTAGTGTCTGTCTCCAGCTTGGGGTACACCTGACCAGCTCCCCCAAGCCTCAGGGAACTTCTGTATTGCTGTCCTGTCTGCACTGGGCACCTCAGGACCTTTGCACAGCTTGCCCCTGCTCGGGAAGGCTGCATCCCTGCTGCCATGGCCTCTTGTTGAAGGCGAGGAGGGGGAAACGGTTCTCGCAGGTCGACCCCATTTCTAAAGGATGTCAGCATTTTAATCAAGCAGCCCTCACTGGGCTGGGTGGCGCTGCGGGTCGGGCACGGGTACCCCGGGTACCCCGGCCTGCTGCACGGCACCGGGTCAGACAAGGGGACCCCGGCGGTGCTGCATGTGGGAGAGGCGTGGAGGCGGCTCAAGCGCCCGCCCGCCGGGTGGGCAGCACAGTGGCACCAGTGCCTGCCAGGCAAGCGCAAGGCCCTGAGTTAAGAGTCCAGCGCCTCCCGCTCAGAAAACCAAACCCCGACCTGAAGCCGCTTGGGCCCACATGGGGCTCTCACCTTGAGTGACCTCAGCCCCTACCCGACCTGACCCGTATCCGGAAAGGCCCCGCCCCTTTATGGGCCCTCTCTGACCTCGCCTTCTGTTCTGGTCCCGCCCCGCGACACGCCCCTCCGTGAATCCCCGCCCCCAGAGCCTGGCCCCACCTGGTCCTGCCCTTTGAGGACCCGCCCCTCCTCGAAGCCCCGCCCCCTGAGGCCTGGCCCCGCCCTTCGGTGACCCGCCCCCCTCCCCCGTGCGTTCCAGGCCGTTTGGCTCCAGGCTAACAGCTCCATCACCCGCAGGGCGGCGCAGGTGAGCACTGGGCACTGCCAAAGTTGTGCATCCTGGGGCGCTTGCGCACCCTCTCTGGGTACCCCGGCTCCCAGCCTGCAGGCTGGGGATGCAGCGGCGGCGAAGAGGGCGCCCTCTAGAGGTTAGGGCGGCCGGGAGCCCTAGAGGAGGCGCAGAGAAAGGGCTCAAGACCCCTTGCGCCGCGGTCTCTGCTCCAGGGAGGCCCGGGCTGCGCTCTGGGCATGGACCCTGCCCGGCTGCTCCTGGAGGAAGATTCCAGCTTCCGGTTAATGGGGTGTCTAGTGAGCTGAGAGTGGGGTGCGGGGCAAGCAAGACCTGTGTGTTTCTGCATCCAGATAGACTGGGGGATTCTGGCCACCTGAGCGTCTCCCCACCCGGTGCCACGACCCCCTGCGCCTACGCCTCCCCACCCCACCCCGCCCTGCACCGCAGCCTCGCTTGTCCTCTGGAGCGCCCGAGCTGGCCCTGCGCAATGGGGCCCTGGGGAGACCATGACTGTGTTCCCTGGAGAGGTTTGGAGCTTAGCGGGCGACCAGGACAGGCAGAGAAGTAGAGGAGAGGTGATCAGAGCGGGATGGGGGACTCCCCGGGCAGAGGGGAGCCCCGGAGGAGGCGCGGGAACCAGCCAGGACGTTCTGGGCTGTATGAAGTGAGACCGGAAGGGTGAGGACGAGGTGGCCCTGCAGCCGGACAACCCGAGCCTGGGCCTGGCGAGGAGGGGCCGCCGAGCGCTGGGGGCAGGGAGGGGGGGTGTCCGGAGGGCTGCGAGCCTGCTGCTTGTCTGCACCTCTCCTGTACGCGCACCAGCCCCCTGGGTGTAAAACCAGACCCGATTTCCTAGGTTCGTTAGTGACAAGGTTCCTGGCTCTTCGGGATTCTGGTCTGTTTCCACTTCCCCGTGACCACTGAGCACCCCAGCAGGGTGGCTCCTAGCAGTCCCTAGAGGCTAGACCCACGCAGACACTGCTCTGAGCTATAATATATAAGCCTGGGCTTCATTTTGTCAGTCAACAAACATGGGTCGAACACCTAATTTCATGGTAAACCAACAGGCCAGGGGAGGGTCTGGCCCAGGGTGGGGAACCACAGGATCTGGAAGGTGATGTTAGAGGGGGACAACTTGGGCTCCGGGCTCCTTGCGGGCAGCATTCGGCACAACCTGGGGCCACGGTCATGGCCTTAACCTTGGACCCCTCTCCCTGGACAGCCCCGCCAACATGGGCAGGGCTACCTCTGGAGAAGACCTGCAGGAAGACAAGGACACAGGTGTGTGCCAGGCTGAGGAGGGGGTGGGGAGAAGGAAGGGAGGATGGGGGGTGGGGAACCCCCGGCACACGCTTACTCGACTTATCCAGAAATGGTAAGACTTCGGATTCAGTGAGTGTGCCGCCTCAGGTGCCGGGAGCCCATCACCAGCCTCAGTTTACCCCATCTGTAAGCTAAGTGGGCTTTCCTGGCTCTCCAGAGCCTGGAGGTGGCAAGGGCCCCTCTTGGGATCTGCATGCACCTCCCACGCAGGCCGGCCAGGACCCCCCCTCGGGGCCTTTGGTTTGTTTACAAGCTCCCTGACATCCTGGTCTGGGGATCCCCAGTGCCCAGGCCCCCGGGGAGCCCATTAGTCCTCCTCCAGGGCGTCGGCAGGCTGTTTGTCCTCACCCGGGGCTTCGGTGACCCCCCTCCCCTCTCACCACAGCATTCACCTGGGAGGTGAGGGCCAACAACGCCGCTTACCACCAGCAGTTCCAGGAAAAGGGCTTCCTGTGCTGGCGCAGGAGGAAGTACCAGGTGGGCCCCGAGGCGCCCCAGACCCGCGCTACAGCCTCCTGTCTGTGCTCCCCGCGTTCTGCCCACAGCCGCCTTGGCTCCTCCTCACGGGCACCGCACCGCATCGCCCCCTTTGCTGAGACAGGGTCTGGTTCTGTAGACCAGGTTGGCAATCCTCCTGCCTCAGCCTCCCAAGTTGTGGGGTGACAGGCGTGCAGCACTGTGCTTGCCTGCCGTGTCCCCTCTTCCCGAATCCCTGCTCCCGTGCCTGCCCTTGGCACTGCCCAGCACACACTTAAAGAGTCTAAAACGCACGGCCCCGAGGGCCCCATGAGTCCGTCCGTCCCCCGGGGCTTCCTTTTGGGAATCCTGGGGTCCTGGCCCCGTGGCTCTGTGTCTCCATTCATGTGCCCGGGCACTGGGGAGTTATGTCCCTGGACCCTGCCTTCCCGCAGGGGGCCTGTGTTTATCACACGCTCCTCCTCGGCTGCGCTCAGGACGGTCCCTAAGGAACGCTGGCCTGGCCGCTGCCAGCCAAGTCGCGCCAGGCCGGTTGCCCCGCGCCTGCAGGCGCGGCCCTGACGCCACCCCCGTCCCACCCCGTCCCACCCCGCTCTGATTCCAGACCAACAGCATCCACACGGCCAAGTACAACGTCTTCTCCTTCCTGCCTCTCAACCTGTACGAGCAGTTCCACCGCGTGTCCAACCTCTACTTCCTGCTGATTGCCGTCCTCCAGGTGGGCGGGGCCTGCCACGCCGCGCCCAGCCGTGTCCCCTTCCCAGCTGCGGCCTTGCCCGCCCCGGCAGCAGGGCACGGCAGAGCTTGCCGCTTCCTCCCACCCGCATCAGGGCGGCCAGCGGGTCAGCGCCACTGTCCCAGCTCCTCACTAGTGCTGGCACGTGGGGCCTGATCTCAGGAGTGGGGCCTCAGGATGGAGGGGTCACTGCCACCCCTGTCCCTGCAGACCATCCCCGAGATTTCCACGCTGCCATGGATCTCCATCTTGGTCCCGCTCCTCTGCCTCCTCCTCATCCGGGCCACCCGTGATCTGGTGGACGACATTGTGAGTGGGCTCTGCGGCTGGGCCTCTGGGGGCCGTGGGCCTGGGGAGGTGGCTCTGGCCCTGTCCCCTCGTCCTGCACCCTGGTGCCCTCTGGCTCTGTGGGCTGCTGATTTTAAGTGGCCTCTGGGTTTTGGGGTCCCTGGACGGACACCCTGGGGTCGGCCTGTGAGGACTCCTTGCTGTGGTTGGGGAGGGACAACATGGGGATAGGGGTCACAAGGCCACCTCTAACGCCACCCTCCGGGCCCAGGGGCGACACAGGAGTGACAGTGCCATCAACAACCGGCCCTGCCAGAAGCTCATCGGGAAAAGGTGAGGCGGGGGGCAGCCGTGCGTGCGGGGACATCTGGGGACACGGAGGCTGGCGGGGCAGTGGTGACTGCAGCATGGCCTGCGTTCATTAGGTGCCCGCTGCTGGGCTGAGCCGGGCAGAAGCCAAGGCTGGGGGGCAGGCAGGGCCTGTGGGATGCGAAGTGTCCCCACCGGGGTCCCGCCATCCCCCACGCGAGACCCCAGCCCCGCCTACCCCTCATGACCTTCGTCCTGCAGTTTCAAGTGGCAAAAGTGGAAAGACCTGTGCGTGGGGGACGTGGTGCGTGTCACCAGAGACAGCATCGTCCCGGTGAGCGGAGGCGGGGCCCGGGTGCCCCGGCCAGGCTGGGCTCCCCCACCCCACCCGCCCCCCACCCGCCATTGCCCACCTCTGCGTCCCCGTCCCCGTCCCCCCAGGCCGACCTGCTCCTGCTGGCCAGCACAGAGCCCAGCAGCTTGTGCTACGTGGAGACGGCCGACATTGATGGGTAGGAAGCTGCGGCGTGGCGGGGCGTGGGGTCTTGGGGGCCAGGCCGGGGAGCCCCTGTCCCCGGCTGCAGATGAGGAAGCTACCAAGCCAGCACGGGGCGCAGGAAAAAAGGCAGAGGAGCCGGGCCTGTGCCACACGCCTGTCACCCCAGCACTCTGGGAGGCTGAGGCAGGAGGGTCTGAAGTTCAAGTCCGACCTGGACAACTTAGCGAAACTTTGTCCAAAAGAGAACATGAGAGAGGGCTGGGGGGGCGCGGCTCAGGGCCGGTCCGCTGTGTGGCCCAGGCGCTGCCCTCCTCCACGCTGGGCCTCACCCTCTGGCTGCGGCTGGTGCGCAGTAGTGCTGAGCACAAACCCCAGAGCAGGCGTGGCTCCAGCCCAGGGAATCTCGCAGTGCCTGCCCCCTTGTTAACTGTCCTCCTTCCTCCTCCGGTCGCCAGGGAAACCAACTTGAAGTTCAGACAGGCCCTGGCCGTCACCCACCATGAGCTGGTCTGCCTGAAGACGATGGCCGCCTTCAATGGTAAGAGCCACTGAGGCACCCGGTGTCCTGTGCGTCCTCTGCACCTCCGTCCCTCTGCGGTAGGCGAGAGGCCACCCCGTGTTGCTGGGCACTGGGTGACCCGGGTGGGAGTGGTGGCAGCTCAGGTGGCCGGCCAGCCACTCCCTTCTCACCGAACTGGCTTCCTTCCCACCCACTCCCCAGCCTTTGGGGTCCAGATGGTTCTAGCAGGCCGCCTGGCCCAGGCCCGTCTCCTGCCCGGAGCTGAGCCCAGAAGGTGGGAGATCTGCCCCTGGGCACGGTGGTGCACATGCCGCCCGGGCAGGAGACTGGCAACGTGGGCTGAGCCGGGACAACTTACAGACTTAGTGAGACCTTGCCTTGTTTTTCGGTACCGGGGATCGAACTCATGGCCTCGCACTTGCCAAGCAGGCATTTGTGGCGCTGAGTTACATCCCCGGCCCCAAGACCTGGTTTTAAGATGAAAAAAAAAAACAAAAAACAAAAACAAAACAAAACTTCAAAACGAGCTGGGGATGTAGCTCAGTGTAGAAACCCTGGGTTCAACCCCAGGAAACAGAAACGCAACAAAAGTTGGGTATTTTCATGTTTTCTTTTTTTTGTTTTGTTTTGGTACCGGGATCGAACTCACGACCATGTGCTTGCAAGGCAGGCACTTATGCCGCTGAGCTAAATCCCCGGCCCATTTTTATGTTTTCTTAGCATAATGGTTTGTTGTGT
>PVJX010044702.1:0-13068 GCA_004027295.1 Dolichotis patagonum
CTTTTCTTTTACCTGGAGGCTTTTCTTTTCTTTTCTTCTTTTATTTTTTCTTTTCTTTTCTTCCTTTTCTTTGTCTTGTCTAGTTTTGTCTTGTCATTTTTCTTTTCTTTCTTTTCTTTTCTTTTCTTTCTTTCTTTCTTTCTTTCTTTCTTTCTTTCTTTCTTTCTTTCTTTCTTTCTTTCTTTCTTTCTTCTTTCTTCCTCCCTTCCTTCCTTCCTTCCTTGCTTGCCTGCTTTTCTTCTCAAAGTTATTTTTCAGAGTCTGCATTCCATATTTCTGAGAGTCTGAGTTATTGTTGCTTAACATTCCACTATCTTTTGAAAGTCAAATTAGTCCTAATTTATGCCTGATTAATACATGACTGTGTATATATCTCATAGTTTCTCCATTCATCTGTTAATGGACATACAGGTTTTAGTTATTGTGAGTTGTGCTGCTGTAAACATGGCACACATGCATCACTGTTGTTTTAAATTTTTTGGAATCCTTCTCAGGAGAGATGTAGCTGAAACAACTCTCTAGTTTTAGTTTTTTAATAAATCTTCATGCTTGTATCCATAATGGTTGTACTAGCTTACTTTCCAGCAATTTAAAAATATTCCTTTTTCCCTAAAACATTAATGCTGTGTGTGTGTGTGTGTGTGTGTGTGTGTGTTTGTGACTATAGATGTTTTAGAATAAAAGAAAATCTCAATACTGTTTTAATTTGCATTTGTGTAATGGTCAAAGAAGCTGAACATTTTTAATGTACTTCTTGGGTACTCGTATTTCTGCTTCCTAAAAATATCTGTTTATTTTCATTTCTGGGGTTTTTTTGGCTCTTTCATTTTTGGCACTGGGTATTTTTAAGTTCTTTATATATTATAGATCATTTCATTCTCTTTGGTGTTTCTTTTTCTGTTCAGAAGCTTTTAGTCTGATATAACCCTATTTGTTGATTTTTATTTAATTTCTTATGCCATAGAAGCTCTGCTCAGAAAATCTTTGCCTATGTCTTCAAAAATTTTATCTTCCAGAAAAGTAACTGTTTTTGTTTTAATGTTTAGGCCTTTGACCCATTTTGATTTTATTTTAGTACATAGTGAGATATGTGAGTTTCGATTCACTCTTCCAAATGTGGATGATGAGTTTTCACAGAACAATTTGTTAAAGTGTCTATTTTTCCTTCAGCCTATGTGCTTGTTTCCTTTGTCAAAAATTAGATGGCTAAATGTGCCTGGTGTTGTTTCTGCATACTCTGTTCTGTTGATCTACATGTCTCTCTCTGTGCTGATATCATTCCATTTTCTATAGCTGCAATTTTGTAATATAACATGAATTCTGGCATTCTAATGACTGTTGCTTTGTACTTTTTATCCAGAATTGCTTGTGTTCTTCTGGGTCTTGTCTGATTCCATGTAAATTCTTGGATATTTTCCTTTTTCTGTGAAGAATACTTTGGGTGTTATTATTAGAATTTCATTAAATCTATATATAAGTTTTTGCAATATGGCCATTATGCTGATATTTTTTCTGCTTACCAAGTAACAGGGTATGCCTTCAAACCTTCTGATATCCTTTTCAATATCTCTTTACTGGATACCATAATTTTTGTTATAGAAACCTTTTGATTCCTTGGTAGACTAATTTGTAAGTTTTCTATTTTTTTGTAGCTGTATGGCTTGTGTCTAGATGCCTCTCCTCTAAAAGCCTCATGTACTTATAAGTGGGGATGGTTCAGATATGACTGGATCTAGAGTGTGGGATGCTGGGATTGATACATGGTGCAATGCTAGGATCAAGGAATAATGGTGTGAGTGTTACCTACCCTAAAAACCATGAATAAGACATAAGGAACAGAAAGAGCTGTGTTTGTCCCTAAATACCCTGGATAAGATAAAAAGAACAGAAAGAGCTGTGATTGTCCTTTGCTTTCTTGTTTTGATAACTTCTGCCATAATGAACTGTTTTTCCAATGTAATGCCTTTGTGGCTTCTATTATTTCTCTCTCAGTGAGTTTGTTGTTTGTGTACAGGAATGTTATTGATTTTTGAGTGTTGATTTTGTACCAGCTACATTACTGAATTTGATTCTTATACTTAGAAATCTTTCAATGGATTTTTGGGGGTCTTCTGTGTAGAATATCATGTAATCTAATAATAATAATAGTTTAGCCTCTTCCTTCATTATGTTTAATTGTTTTATTTCTCTCTCTAGTCTAATTTGTCTGGCTAATGTTTCCAGAACTATATTGAGTAACAGTGGTGACAGTGGGCAGCCTTATCTGGTTCTTGATTTTAAAGCGAAAGTTTCAGTTTTTGACCATTTAGTGTGATGCTGGCTGTTGGTTTGTTATAGTTGGCTTTTATCAGATTGAGGTAAGGACCATCTATTCTGATTTTTCTCTTGTGTTTTTACTATGAATGAGTGTTAGACTTTACAAAAAAGCTTTTTCTATATCTATTAAGATAATCATGTGATTTTTGTCTTTCACTCTGTTAACATGGTGTATTATGTTTATTCAGTTGAGTATGTTGAACCCTTATACATACATTTCTGATATTGGTTTATTTTGTCATCTAGAAGCTGTTGGACTCAGTTTTTTGATGGGTGTTCTATGGTATCATTACTTTATAAATTTATTTCTATAGCTTTTCTTCAATTTCTGACACTCTGTCTATATTGTTTGAATCTGCTATCCATGATTCCTAATGAACTTCTTATACCATGCATTTTTGCTTGCCTTCTTTTCATAATTTCTAATTGTTTACCATTATGGTCATTCATATCTTTCTCTGTTCAATTCAATTAGTTTATTGTATGTTTTTCCTTTGAACTACTCAAACTTTTATCAGTAAAAGCTTTTACCTGCTGAATAAAATCTTTAAATTACTAAAAATCTTATTGAATTCTTACGTTTCATTTTTGAGGTGTTTAAACCCTTTGAACATGTAGTTATTGTGCTCTTAGCCTGTCACTTACTGTACTTCAGTCTCTATGAGACCAGGTTTTGAGGGGCAAAGAGATTTTGGAGGCATCTTGTTGCCATGGTTTCTCATATTTCTGTTTTTTTTTTTTACTACTGTTTGTTCACCAGTAAGGGGATAAATTGTACCGACTGAGTAAATCAGTTATTTAGAATCTGTCTCTCTGTGATTTTTGGTCTTTATGTCTGGTTATGTTTTGTTGTTTGTACTCCTCTTCAACTTACTCATCATAATATTAGCAACTCTTCTTAGTTTTCAACCTTCTTTAGTCTTTTGTTTGTGGAGACAGGTGGTCCTACCCAGAACTATGGTTTCTGTTCCACAGTTCTCTGTTCTTTTTTCTACCTTGTTATCAGTTTCTCCAGTTTCACTGTGAATTCTCTTTTTGCCATCAGCTATTTCTTGATTCTTGCAACCCATCTTCTTTAATCATATCTTAGTTTTTGCTTTCCAGGTGTCTGTATTCTGAGCATTGAAGATGTGGTAATGTACTTCATATCTTTTTTCTACCTTTCTCTGTACTGCTTTTATATTCTTGATGATGGTCATTTGTTTGGAGTGAAGTGGAATTGCAAAGTAGCTCTGTTTTATATTTTCCTGATACTTAAATGTGTTGAACAATCTTTCATACCTTTATTGGCTATTTGTTCTTTTTTTGATCACTCTATTCAACTAACTTGCCAATTTATTGAATAGGATACTTGTTTTTAAGATTTTGTTATAGAGTATATATTAAACCTCTATAGGAATAGTAGCTATCAAAGATTTTTAAATCATTATGTTAGTTGTTTATTAACTCCATTGATGATTTTCTTTATTGAGAAGAAACTATTTAACTTGATATAATCACATTTGTTGGTTCTTAATAGTATTTCCTGTGCTACTGGGGCCTTTGCCTATGTCTTCATGTGTTTCCTCAGTCTTTATCTTATGTTTCAAAATTTCTTATGTCATAATGTGGTCTTTAATTCACTTTCATTTTTTTAAATAGTGAAGGAATGGATTTAGTTCTAATGTTCTGCAAGGATATATCCAAATTTCTCAACCATATTTTTGAATATTATGGTGTTTTTCCATTGAATATTTTTGGCCCTTCATCAAAATTGATGGTGATAAACTCATAGGTTTCAGTTTATTTTATCTCTTTGGTCTCATCAGTTTTTGTGCCAATGTTATGCTGTTATTGCTGTTAAGGCTTTGTAGTATGATTTTAAATCAGGTATGAGATTTCTGCACAGTTGCTCATTTTTCTCAGGTCTTTTCTCAGTCTTTTATGCTTTCTATGAAATTTAGGATTTTTTTATAGTTCTGTTGAGAATGTTGTTCATATTTTAATGGAAACTTCATTGAATCTGTAGGTGACTTTTGGTAATACAATGATTTTTAGGAATATTACTTTTACTGATCCATGAGCAAGGGTTCTCTCATTTTGTACTATTTGCTTTTATTTTTCTTCAGTTTCTATAATTTTCATTAAAGAGTTCTTTCATATTCAGTATTAGCTTGGTTTTTAGGTGTTTTTAAACTTAATATAAATGATACCACTTTCTTCATTTGTTTGTTGAATGATTCATTATTCATGTAAGAGAAAGCTTTTTACTTTTTATTTTTGTTGCTGATTTTGTATTGTTCCACTTTCCTAAATTTGCTTATCAGATCTATGAGTTTTTCAGTGGAGTTTACTGAATATTCAAATAAAGAATTATGTCTTCTGCAAATAAGGATTATTTGACTTCATCCTTTTGATTTGACTCCATTTTATATTTTTCTCTTTCCTAATTTACCTGTTTAAAGTTTCAAGTACTATATCAAATGGGAAAAATGAGTAGAGACACCCTTATTTCATTCCCAATTTTAGAAGAAATCTTTCACATTTTCCCATTTAGTATCATGTCAGATAGTATGATGCCATCTGATGCAGTAATTATTGGTTTTCCCAATCAATATTTCAAATATACCCACCCCTCTCTCCACCCAGTGCTTTGGAAATTTTTTCCTAACATTAGTAGTATTAACTTTATGTGTTTGTTAGTTTTTTTTAAAAAGGAATTAATATTGTACTATATTCCAACTCTACCAGATGACATTTAGAATGTCTTTTCTATACTTGTCTTGCCCATAATGACAAAGTACTTTTATTTAACTTACATTTGGCTTAACAACATCCATCTTTACTACATTACATGAGAAAAATAAAATGATATTTTTTTACATTGCATATTTGGTATGCACATTGACAGGTTAAAGTTATATAAACTAAAATTTTTAGATTTATTTACAAATATATTTTGCATTTAGATTTATTACCGTATATGTAACAATTTTAGACTCCCATATTCTTAATTAGATTTAATCATTAATTTTTCAATCTGATTACCTCATTACTTTGTTTAATTTTTCTGTTGGCTGCAGTAAGTCATTCAGCAAATTTTCGAGGGAAGGTACTTGGTCAATATGCTCTCTTAATCCCTTGATATATGAGAATGTGTTGTAGTTGTCTTTGTGTACACATGCCAAATTCAAAGGGTATATAATTCTTGATCCAAAATTTTTATCCCTTAAAACTCTGTAAATGTTATTCATCTGGAATTTAGGGTCATAAGAGAAACATAGGAGGTTTCTCTGAATTTTGCCCATTTATAGGTAACCTGCTGTCTCTGTCTGGATACTTGCAAACTTTTTTCTTTATTCTTCAAATTTAAAAAAATCATGAAAATAAGCCTAGGTGTTACTTTGTTCTTATTAAATTTTAAATGTTCCCTGTGACTCTTCTTCATTTGTAGGCCTACTTCATTCTTTATCTCTGGAAATTTTTCTTCAACTAGTTATATAAATATTGTTTCAGTTTCATTTGCTTTGTCCTTTGTGTCAGGTATTCTTATTACACATAGACTGTATCTCCTGGGGAGGTTCTCTACATCTCTCTTTCACTCTTCTTTTCTGATCTTAATTTCTTTGGCCTTGTTAGCTGCATTCTGTGAGAATTTCTCATTTTTCATTTATTTCTGGAATTTTATTTTGTAATCGGCCTTTCGTATTTGCTTTGTTTAAATGAAAGGATATGATCTCTTCTATATGGTCACACCCTACCTGCTTTACAGTTAAGCACCCTCAGGAAATAAACTTTTTATAAGATACTTCATACTTCCTAGAAAATCAAAGTAGACTCATATATCAGTGTCAAAGAGAGGCATTTTCTTGATTATTTAGTTCTATTCCATTCTTCTGAACTGTAGTCTTACTTTTCAATGGCTTTTTGCAATGAAGTCCAAAAATTCAGTCTTCCCAAGCATTAAAGTTGAAGAACTTGTAGCCATAGGTGTGACACATGGATGCATGAAGCAGTGGGAATTATACTGGTGATGCAAGAAGTTGGAAATGCCAACACCATGGAACAAAATTTTAGGATTCTGGGGGTTCCATCATTCTCCCCGTGACCTTCCACCCCAGCAAGTCACAAGACCACAGAGTCTATGATAAAACCTGAGACTCCAGAGTGGAAAATTTAGAGCCTGTAGAGAGCTATCCTTATTTTCTTCAGCATTTTTATCATGAAGGGGTTTTGAATGTCCTCAAAGGCTTTTTTCCATCTATTGAGATCATTGTGTTATTTTTATCTTTGAGTCTTATTGTATTTATTGTTTTGTAAATGCTATACTATTCTTGTATCTCTGAGATGAAACAAACGATCATGATGTGCAATGTTTTAATGTGCTGTTGGGATATTTTTGCAATAAATGTATTGAAACATTTTGTGTCTATGTTCATTAAATATATTAAACTGTAGTTTACTTTTATTGTTGAGTCCCTACCCAATTTTGCAATCAATGTAATGCTGGCTTCATTGAATAAATTTAGAAATATACCTCCCATTTTTATATCATGGAAAAGTTTGAGGGTCATTGATGTGAGTTTTTTTAAGGGTCTGATAAAATACAGCAGTAAATTTATCTGAATTTTCTTCAGATATTACAGTTTTTGTTACTGTGTCATTGCCTTTTATTGATCTATTTAGATTTTCATGTCTCCTTGTTTCAATTTCGATAGGTAATATGTGTCTAAGTATTCATGTCATCTAGATTTTCCAAATTATTGAAATATATGTTTTCTAATAAAGGATCTAACAATCCACTGGATTTCAGAGCTGTGTTCTAATTAATTTTGTTTCATTTTTCATTTGATTATTTTGATTCTTTTATCTGTTTCTTTCATTAAGCTTGACTAAGTATTATCAATGTTTTCAATTATTTTTAATTTTTATTTTAAAAAGAATAATAAAAAGCAAAATAAAACAGAATAAACCATTCAAACCAAAGCAGTGTACATGACACAGGACTTCAAAGCAATAGGAAATCAACAATGGTTATCATATTGTCTCTTGTCTTCAAAGTGGCTGCAGGTACCTTCAGACATAGTAAAAATCAAGCAAAACAGAAGAGAATAGAACCAGCAAAAACAAAACAATCAATGCAATGAAGGACTTAAAAACAAGATAATAGCAAATCCAAAATGACTATCATAATATATGTTGTTGTCTTGAAATAGCTACCAATGTAATCAGATATAATAAAATCAAACAAAACAAAACAGAATAAAACCTAATCCAACAAAACAATGAAAATGATACAAGACTTTAAAACAAGATAATAGGGAATTAACAATAGCTATCATCTTCAGAAGGAGATCCCCCATAGATGCTACATTGTGTATTGTTATCCTCTGAATAAATGATCAGACTACCAGCTTTAGACCTGCAAAATCAGTGGAACACTAAACACTACGAACATTAAATTGTATTTTGCAATTTAATCAATAGCGATTTTCACAGCCTGTGCTTCTGTGGATCAACTGGTCGCTTACAGTAGGGGTGGGAGGGTTGGTTCTTGTTTTCCAGTTCATGTGTCAGAAAGAGCTAGCATCTGGCTCTCCCTAAAGCAGCCTGCACATGACACTGATGCACAGGGAAGGTTTACTTCTTGGTGACTTCTTGTTCTTTTCACCTACAGTTCATGAATAGCACTGAATTAGAGGAAACAGCTGGCATCTGGCTGTCCCTTCAGCAGCCTGCACATGGCAACAATTTGCAGGGAGGGCTTGTTTCTTGGTGATTTCTTGTTCTCTTCCCCCACAGAATTTTTTTCAGGGACTAACTATTTGATTATTGATTCTTTATTGATTTATTTTTTTATTTCACTTTAAAGATAATACATAACAGAACAAAATAGGATAAATCCAATCAAAACAAAGAGGTCAAATTGGTACAGAACTTCAAAGCAAGATAATAGGAAAACAACAATGGCTACCATAGTATATCTTCTTATTTTCACAATAGTTGTCCATTCCATCAGATAGAGCAAAATTGAACCAAAACAAAACAGAATAAAACCAATCAAAACAGAACATTGAGTAAAGCAAAACAATTAATTGAAACAATACAAAAAAGTGAGAACAATATTGGATTTCAAAAACAAGATAGGATGAAATCCCCCATATTTACTATATTGCATAATGTTATCTCCCCTATAGAGTCTCAGACCACCGGCCTGAGACCTGCATTTCAATCAAACAATACAAGCTGACTATCGATTCTTTGCACTGTTGTTTTAGTCTCTGTTTCATTAACTCCTGATCTAACTTAATTTTTTTCTTTCCAGTGGAGTTAGTATTGTTATGTTAGTTTTTCCCCTAAAATCTTTGTGTGCATTATTAAGTTACTTTGGAGGGCGATTATTCTGTTTTCTAATGTAAACACTTGTAGCTATAAACTTCCATCAAACTGCTTTTGTTTTTTAACACAGATTTTGGTGTGGTGTGTTTCCAATACAATTTGGTGCTAGCAATTTTTAAATTTCATTCCATATTTCCTCAGTGAACCACTGATAAACAAAAATGTGTTTCATGATCTTCATTTGTTTGTGTAATTGCTCTGAATTCTTTTTATTTTGATTTGAAACATTCTGTTGTGATCTGACAGAAATCAGGAGGTTAATTCAACATTTTATATTTAATAATAGCTGTTCCATGGTTGAAAAAGTTCTCTATTCTGGAGAAAGTGTTGTAGGCTGATGAAAGGAAATGCACTCTTCTATTGTGGGGTATAATACTCAATAAATATCTTTTAAGTCCATGTGGTTTACAGTGTAGTGTAACTCTGATGTTCCTTTGTTCTTTTGTCTGGTTGACATTTTTATGAAAGAGGGGTATTGAAGTCACCACTATGATTGTATTAGAGTCTGTCTTTCCATTTATGCCAAGTAGTATCTGTCTTTTGAAATCTATTGTGAAGATGTTTGATGCATACATATTTAATTGTTATAGCTTCATAATGAATTATTGCCTTTACCAGTATATAGTGAACTTCTTTATTACTTCTGAATACATTGCATAAATGTACAGTTCTTATTTTACCATAGGTAAGGACTTATAAATAGTTTCTCAGTTGTACAAGAAACCAACAAGTGGGATAATAATAAATTTAAAAGTTTCTGTACAACAAAGCTAACAAAAAAGAGGATGAAATTTTGATTTGCAGAATAGGAAAATAAATGCAAACTACTCAAGGAATATCTAGAATATATGAAGAGCACAAAAGTTAGATCCCCCAAATAAGAGACCTAATCAAAAAATGGGCAACAGAAATAAACAGATACTTCTTAGAAGACAAAGTTCAAATGACCGACAAATTCATGAAAAAAGTGTTTAAAATCTGTGGGCATTAGAGAAATTGAAATTAAAACAACATTGAGGTTCTTCCTTACTCTGGAATCAAATAATAAGCAATGCTTCCTAGGCTGAGTGGCAAAAGGAACTCATTGACACTAATAGTGGGAATATAAATTAGTATGACCACTATGGAAATCAATATGAAGATTTCTAAGAAATATAAACCTTGAAATTCCACTTGAATAAGATATATTCCCCCTCAAGATATTTTCCTAACAGTTTAAAAAACATCAAATGATAAGTATATAAGCATAACCATGAGTATAGCAGCATAACTCATAATAATTAAATTCAGGAAATGTCTTATATGTCCATCAACTGATGAATGGAAAAAGAAAATGTGGTATTTACACACAATGGAGTACTACTCACCTATGAATAAACAAATGACTCAAAACTTAAGTCATTTATAGGAAAATGTTTGCACCTTTGGGATCATTATTTAGGTAAAGTAAATTAGATGAACATGCTTGAATATCACTTGATTTTTCTTACATGAGAAATCCAAATAATACATAAACAGCAAAATAAAGGATAACAGCAAGTAGGGAACTAAGTGTTTTGCAAAAGGGAAGGGAACAAATAGGTAGAGGAAAGAGGGAGGAAGGGGAGGGAAAAGTGATGAAAGAATTAAGATGCATTGGCCCTGAAACAAGGCCAGCAGATCGCTGTAGCTGCTGGTTTCAAACAGGAGCCTAAAGAGAATTGTTTCTGTGGTCCGTTGACCATTTCAGAACTTCGGAAATGGAATGGTCAATTCATCAGAAAGAAATAGCAGGTGAGTATGGCGGACTTTAGGGGGCCTGAAGGAGAGAGACCCTGGCACGTCGGGACCTGCACCATGTGGTTGACTCGGGGTGCCAGGAGAACGGGGAGCTCCACCCCTCTCTGGGGGGCGACTGAGAGTGTGGCAGATTTTCGGCAGCCTGAAGCAGAGAAGCAGAGAGACCCTGGCACATCAGGACCTGCACCATGTGGTTGACTCTGGGTGCCAGGAGAACAAGGAACTTCCCCCTCTCTGGGGGGGTGGCTGAGAGTTTGGCCGACTTTCGGCAGCCCAAAGGAGAGAGACCCTGGCACGTTGAGACCTGCACAGTGCAGTGGACTCGGGGTGTTGGGAGAACAAGGAACTACCCGCCCTGGGGGCAGATGAGGGTGTGGCAGACTTTCAGAAGCCCAAAGGAGAGAGACACTGGTGCATCAGGACCTGCACCATGCGGTTGACTCGGGGTGCTGGAAGAACAAGGAACTGCCCCCCTCTCTGGGGGCAGCTGAGAGTGTGGCAGACTTTCCGCTGCCTGAAGGAGAGAGACCCTGGTGCATCAGGACATGCACCATGCGGTTGACTCGTGGTGCTGGGAGAACAAGGAACTCCTCCCCTCTCTGGGGTCAGCTGAGAGTGTGGCAGACATTCAGTGGCCTGAAGGAGAGAGATCCTAGCCCATTGGGACCTGCACCATGAAGTTGACACAGGGTGCCAGGAGAACAAGGAACACCCCCCGTCTCTGGGGGGTGACTGTGATCCTGCCTGCATGTGGGCTGAGAATCAGACATCACATGTCATCCTGTCCCCCGTCCCATGTCCCCCCTCCCCCTGCTTAGAAAGTGGGAGAAGTGAACTAAAAATCTTGTGAAAAGATTGGCTATGTTATTTAGTATGAGCTCTCCATATGCAAAGATAAGGACAACCATTTGGAAGAAAATGAGACACAATATGACAGATAGTGAAGATCTCTGGTTGTCTAGCTTTGAAATTTATGCTTTCTTTTTTTATTTTTTATTTTTTATTTGAAAAAGAATAAAACAAAAGGGGACAGTACAGAGCAGATCAGAACAGGACAACATAGGCAACAGTACTTTACATTAAGTCAACTGGACATCAACAGTAGCTAACACCATATCTCTTACTCTGCTATAGTTGAGCATAGTTTCAAATACAATAATATCAAACATGTCACAATAGTATAAAGCAATGCATAGAGTGAAAGAATTATAGGGCTTTCTGAACTGAATAACAGAAAATGATCGATGGGTACTATAATATCTCATTTTTGATAAAAAAGAAAAAAAATTGTTTGAACTATCACACATATTCAAATTCCAATAAGGCAAAATGTGATAGATAGAACCAAAGGTAGTAGAACAAAAAAACCATGGTAGGACTTCTAAGAAGAATAAAGTTAAATCAGCAATAGCTGTCATAATGCTTTGTTTTCTTCAAAACAGCTGTTCATATCATCACGCATGATATACTCAAACAAAACAGGATAAAACCATTCCAACTGATGATTTAAAACTTTGAAAGACTTCAAAGCTATGAGATGGGGACTCATGCTTACCATAACATCTTACATACTCTTATCAAATCTCATACTAGGGAGACTATATGGCATTTACCCTTGTGAGTTTCATTTATTTCGCTTAAGAGAATGGACGCAAGTCGTGTCCATTTATTTATAAATATCTCGATGTGATCATTCTTTACAGCTGAGTAGTACTCCATTGTATAAAAATGCCACAACTTTTTTAATCATTCCTCAGTTGATGGGCACTTAGGTTGTTTCCAAGATCTTGCTATTACAAATTGTGCTGCTATAACATGGGTGCACATATATCACTGTGGTATGACGTTTTCAGTTCTTCTGGGAATATGCCTAAAAGTGGAATAGCTGGGTCAAATGGGACTTCCATACTCAGCTTTTTGAGGAATCTCCAGATTGACCTCCACAGTGGTTGCACCAGTCTACACTCCCACCAAAAGTGCAGAAGTGTTCCTTTTTCCCCACAGCCTCTCCAACACTTGTTGTTGGTAGTGTTTTCTATCTTGGCCATTCTTTCAGGAGTGAGATGCAATCTCAGTGTGGTTTTAATTTGCATTTCTCTCATGACTAATGATGATGAACATTTTTCATGTATTTATTTGCCATTCGTATTTCTTCATCTGAGAATTGTGTATTCATTTCAGATGCCCATTTTTGGATTAGATCTTTGAATCTTGAGGGTCTGATTTTTTTAAATTCTTTATAAGTTCTAGACAAAAGTCCTTTGTCTCAGGCGCTGTCCATGAAGATTTTTTCCCAATTTGTGGGTTTTCTTTTCACTCTACTGGAAACCTTTTTGGACATGCACAAACTCTTTAATAAGATGTGGTCCCAGTTATTGATTCTGGGAAGTACTTCCTGTGTACTTTGGTTCTTGTTCATGAATTCTCTTCCTACCCCTATATCTTTGAGGTTTTTACCTACTTTGTCTTCCAGCAGTTTTAGTGTTTCTGTTTTAATATTTAGATCTTTGATCCATTTAGATTTTAATTTAGTGTGTGGTGATAGACATGGGTCTAGTTTTAGTCTTCTGCATATGGACAGCCAATTTTTCCAGC
>PVJX010044703.1:0-13050 GCA_004027295.1 Dolichotis patagonum
TCATTTCAGACATTTCAGGTGTATGGCTTCTTTTTTCTTCTATGTACACAGCTTCTAAGCTTTCTTGGGGATGGCTAGGGCTTTGAGCCTGCCTTTTGGTCTTGCCTTTTGTCATTTTTCTGTATTTCCTTACTTTGAGCGGTGTTCCAAAGCTTTCTCTGCTTATGTGGCAAATTACCTGTTACACCCTCAGTTCCTGAGGGGCAGTGGCTCCCCCACAGGCTCCTGGCTTCCTCACAGGGTCCTAACTCCCCTCTGTGGGCTCCTGGCTCCCTAAGTTGTAAGGTGAATGCTGGGTGTGGCCACCCCAGAGCCTGTGGAATCTCAGGCAGGCCAGGCCTCCTTGCCTTGTCCCAGGCTGGTCTCCAGGAGGTTCCCTGCGTGTGGAGTGCCTACAGGTCCCAAAGATTCAGGCCAGAATGTTGGTTTCTGAAAAGTCCCCGATCCCAAACAGACCTGGCCAAGATGCCAGTCTCCACAATATTCCCAATCCAAACAGCCCGGGCCACTCTGCGGGTCCGAGAGTTTCGGGTCCCAAAGAGACAGGCCGAAATGCAGGTCTGTGCAGACTTTGGATCCAAACCGCTCAGGCCACTGTAAGGTCCGGGAGTTTCGGGTCCCAAACAGACAGCCTGAGGTGCTGCTTTCTGGGAGACTTCCTGGGCGTGAAGGGCGGGGCTACGGGCCCAAACACACCTGGCCCAGATGCCGATCTCCAGGCAGTTCCCTGCGGATGAAGGGCGTGCTTACCAGTCCCAAAGAGTCGTGCCGAGATGCAGGTCCGCGCAGACTTTCAATCCAAACAGCTCAGGCCACTGTATGGTCCGGGAGTTTCGGGTCCCAAAGGGACAGCCTGAGATGCTGCTTTCTGGGAGCTGCAAATTTGATTTCACCAGTGGCATACAGATGTTTCCTGGAAAGTGGTTGTAGTGCTGTAGTACTTGGACCTGGTGTTTGTATAATATGCAGAACCATCCATAAATAGTGGTTAGCCTATTTTTGCTCTAAAATCTGAGTGTATAGTAAAATCTATAAGGCCAGAGGTGTATGTTGGGAAAAGAAGGTGATATAGCACATAGGAGCCATGGACATCTGAGCAACTGCCATGTACCCTTTGGATCTGTTCTATCTGCATCATGTGTTAATTTTCGATTTAATGATAGGTCTTTAGTTTGTAAAATGTAGTCATGACTTGATGGATCAGACAATAGTGAATTGATGGGTAGGCAGATCTCTTTGTCTGGCAAAATAATATCCTGAGAGTCTAGAGGTGCAACAGCCACATGGCTCTGCACTGTATTGTTTTAAACAGTTTACAGCCAAGACTATGATTATTCCCCACAGTGGTAGAAAGACAGATCATGCTGTTTTCAGATCTCATCAAATTAGAGAGCCAACTCTTGGAATCCTTAAGCAATTAAAGAATTTCATTTTTGCAATGGTCCCTCTGTAGGGTCACTCCCAGTATTAAAATCTGTGTCTCTACTTAGTAGAGAAACAGCTTTAATGGAAGGCATACAAATATATTTAGAAGATTGGCATCCCTCAAATGGCCAGTGAGGTTCAACATTTATTCATATATTTATTGTCTGTTCTACTTCCTCATCAAAGACATATCTGTTCATTTCAGAAGTCCTTTTCAGGATTGTGTCTTTAAACACAGGGAATTTGTTTTGAGTGCTTTATATTTTCTGCACAATACTTCTTTTAGGAAGAGCTTGCAAAACTTTTTTCGCACTCCATGTGTTGTCTCCTCACCTTGTTGGAGGTTCCTTATGCTGTGTAAAAGCTTTCATAAAATGAGATCTCTGTTGGTGGTACTTTGTGATATTTCCTGTGCAATAAGCATTTTGTTCATAAAGACTTAGTCTACATCTATGTCTCCAAGAGTTCTAAAATTTCTCTTTCAAAAGATTTACTGTTTGTCATTCAGTATTTAGATCTTTGATCCTTTTCAATTTTGGTTTGCTGCATGGTAAGAGTTATGGGTCTACTTTTAGTCTTTTGCATAGGGAAAGCCAAATATTAAAGCACTACTTAATAAAGACAATATCTTTCTTCCAGTGAAGATGTTTGGGCTCTTTTGTCAAATATATGGTGGCTGAATTTATTTGGATTGTTTTCAGTGTCTTCTAGTCTGTTTCATGACCTTGGGTTCTTTTATGCTAATACCATGCTGTTAGCAGTGTAACTTTGTGATATCATGTTAGGTCAGGGGTTGTTTTTAATTCTGCCATGCACTGGTTTCTCAGAAATGCTGTTGCTATTCTAGGTCTCCTCTAGATTTAAATGAATTTGAAGTTTGCTTTGTCTAATTCTCTGAGGCATGCTATTGACATTTTGACTGGGGTTGTATTAAATCTGTATAGAAACCTTGGGACTATGACCATTTTCAGAGTATTTGTTTTTTTTGCCTAAGAACAAATGATCTCTCCATGTTTGTACACTTTCTATGATCTCTTTTTTCAAAGTCCTATATTGTACAATATGAAGTTTTTTCATTTGCTTTAGGAGATTGAGTTTAAGATTTTTTGTATGCTATTGTTAAAATAATAGTTTCTCTAATTTCTCTTTCAGTGTTTCTTACAGGTGTACTTCAATGCTATTGAGTTTTGAATATTGATTTTGTATCCAGCTATGCTACTAAATTTGGTAAATAAAGTTTGAAGTCTGTTGCTGTAGGTTTTGGGGTCTTCCATGTAGAGTAACATGTTATATGAAAATAGTGATGTTTAACTTCTTCCTTTCTTGTCCTTACTCCTTTCACTTCTTTTCTAAGTGCTCTGGCTAATATTTCCAGGATTAGATTTAACAGAAATATTGATAGTGGACAGCCTTGTCTTCTTCCTGAGTTTTGAGTGAAACCTTTCATTTTTGGGCCATTTTGTTTGCTGTTGTCTATTGGTTTGTCATAGATGGCTTTTATCAGATTGAGATAAAGACCATCTCTTCCAATTTTCAGTGGGGCTTTTTTAAAATCATGAATGTTTTGGTCTATCTCAAATATTTTTTTCTGCCATTTTAAAGAACATGTATTTTTTGACCTTAGTTCTGCTGATATGGTATATTACATTTATATATGTTAACACATTTATGTATGGTGTATTACACTGTGTATGTAATACATACATAAGTGTATACAGATTTAATGCAATCCCAGTGAAAATGTGTATGTTGAACCATATGAGCATTCGTCAGATGAATTTTTCATCACGATGTATACTCTTATTGATGATTTTTTGCATTTTGGTTGCCAGTATCTCAATGAGAATTTTTGAATTTATTCATTATGGATATTGGCCTGTAGCACTCTTTCAGTGGTTTGTTTTCTTGTTATTTTGTCACAGTAATACATCATTCCATGAAAGCTTTAGGAGTATAGTTTGCCTTTCAATTTCATTAAAGAGTTTTATCAATAGTGATATTAGACCTTGTCTAAAGTTCTTGTAGAATTCAGTAGTGCACTGGTTGGGACCTGGGGTTTCTTTACTGATAATTTAAAATTGCTTCTTGAATTTAACTGACTGACATTGATTTATTTACATTTTTGTCTTCTTGATACAGCTTTTGTATTTCAGCTGCATCCAGGAAATTTGTCTATTTGCTTTGTGTTTTCCATCTTAGGTGAATATGTGTTCTTAAAACAAGTATTGACAATCTTCCATACTTATGCAAAATTTGTTGTGGTTTCACTCTTTCACTCATAATTACATGGATTGAGTCTTTTCTTTCATTTCTTGAAAAGGTAAAATGTTAGTCAATTTTATTTTATCTTTTAAAGAATCCTCCCTTTGATTCCTTTTTTTTTTTTTTTTTTTTTTTTTGGTGCCAGGGATCAAACTCACGATCTCGTGTTTGCCAGGCAGGCACTTACACCACTGAGTAAATCCCAGGCCCTGCTTTTTTTTTTATTGGTACTGGGGATCAAACTCAGGGCCATGCACCTGCAAGGCAGACGCTTATGCCACTGAGCTAAATCCCCAACCCTCCCTTTGTGTTTTTAAGAAATCTTTCTTTCTGTGATCTCTAACCCTCAATATTGTTCTCTAGATCTGCTGTACTGTCCTCACATTGGTATATTCCCTTGGATAAATATTCAGAATTTTAGATCTCCTGAATATTTATTTGAGTCTGATTCATTGATTGCAATCTTTTCCTAGATTGAGCATCCACAGTTTGCATCATTTTACTAAGGTCATTTAAAAAAGAATATATATATATATATATATATATATATATATATATATATATGTCTTAATTAGATTCATTAAGCATGTACCTTTATAATGGTCATCAACTGTAAAGTGAGAAAATTTTTCTGATTTGATTTTTTTTTTCTGGAGCCTCATTTTTTTTTTGTATTTTTGAGACTGGGTCTTGCTATGCAGTTCAGGCTGGCCTTGAACTTACTTTTTTGCCCAGGTTGGTCTCAAATTTGCAATGATCCTTCTGCTTCAGCTCTTCAGTGTTTGGATTAAAAGTGGGCACCACCACACCCGGCTTGTTTGCTTTGTTATTTTTGCTGTTATCACTTCAGAAAGTCAAGGGGATTGTATTTGGAACTGTTTCAATTTCTTGCCTCCAAAGCTCTCCTTTGGAGAGTGAAAAGCCTAAGCTTGCATGTTGAATTTATGCCATCCCATTTTCTGTATTTTAAATTTATTTCCTGAAATGATGCTTGAAAATTGTTTGTGTTTGATATCATTACTGACAGTATCAAGAAATCTTAGGTACTGACTACTTCTTGGAGATACCTTCTATTTGTAGCTGGCTTTTGGGTTTCAGTATGTTGCAAGATCCTGCCTGTTCTATTTATAGGGAATGAAACAGTTTTCCTTAGTTGGCATAGCACCAACTTCTTCTGCACTCTCCTATAATGTTGTTAATAACCCTCAGATAAACTCAGTTTTACGAACAAGAACTGATTAGAACAGTTAAAGTTACATAACCAGTAATAAAATGAGCATTAAGCACATTCTAGTAAATGACTATGGTATTTAAGTATTTATTTGTCACCTTTAGCCATATGAACAAGGTTTGTAGTTATATAACAAAATCCAAAAGATGTCAGGAAAATGTGTTCCAGAAATATTGCCTCAGCATGGTCAAATTACCTCAGGAGATCAAATTTAAATGTGGTTAAGGGAGAAAGGGAGAAACAGAAGATGATAAAGAGATTAGAAGCAACAGTGGAGGGCAAAGGAAGATTACAGAAACTTTGGTTACATTTGAAGAAGACTGGAGGGAAAGAAACAAAGAAGAAACAGCAAAATGGAATAAAAGAACCAAAAAGTAGCAAGTCTTCCCACTCATATAAAATGTGCAACTAACAAATCAAGAAAAGAGAAAAAAGCAAAAAAAAGAGTAATTTTAAAAAGCAAAGGAAGAAAACTGCAAAAAGAAGTATTAACTTCAGGGTACATGTCTGTTGTCACTGGTTACTGTAATTGGACAGAGACCCGATCTGTGTTGATTGATCCAAGTAATGCAGCAGCACTGTGGTGGTGGTGGATAACCACAGAACACTTGGGCCATGATTCCATATCACTTCAGAAAGAATGGCTATTATGAACAAATTGACAAAAATCAAATGCTAGCAGAGCGCAGGGAAAAAGAAATACTTTTCTCCTGTTGGTGGTTGTAGACTGGTTGAACCACTTTGGAAATTATTGTGGAGAACCCTCAAAGAACTAGGACTAGAGTTCCTATTTAACCCACCTATTCCCCCTTAATATCATCTCAAAAGAATTAAAAGTATCTTACCACAGGGATATATGTGCCCTAATGCTTATAGCAGTACATTTTGTAATAGCTGAAGCCCATCAAGCAATGAACTGAGAAAAATGATGGTTTCATTTATACAGTGGAGTACTACAAACCATAAAATGCATAAACTTGAGACATTTAAAAATCATACTATAAAGTGAAAAAATTCAGATATATATGGGTAAATATCCCACTGTTTCTCTGTAAGTGAAAATATAAGAATGCAAATGTAAAACAGACACTGTGAAATATGAAGAAATTTTTCAAAAGGAAAGTGCAACCAGGAAGTAAGGCAAAGGAAAGAAAGGAAAGAAAAAAATGATAAAAAATAGAATTGAAACTATCTTTACAATAAAGGAGGTTAAGAGGGTCTGAATGGAAGGAAAGAGAAGGAAAAAATAGACACCAATATAAATAATGAATGCGTACAAATTCCATATGATGAATGGATTGATTCTGTGTTTCCACATTTTACCAATGAGCTTAATAATAAAAAATGCCTTGTGTGTTAATCATTCCATCACTAGTTGGAATAGTGATAGCTACATTATCTTCCTGGTGATGGTAAGAAGCAGAAATGAGCCATAGGAAACACAGTCACATGTTCTAGAGTGTAAAATTTTGACATGGCAATTTACTGTGTGTTACAGTTCACAAATTTTCTTAGATATATCATGTATGCAGTATACACAATTTTAGATGATACTACCCAATTGAAAGCTAATTTATATATCAAAGCATGATTAAGGCTAGAGCAAGCTAAACAATGTGCACTGAATTATGAGTATTTAATTCTTTGCTCACTTATATCTTTAATGTTAACATAGGTCGATAGCAATGTAACCCCAACAGCATTACAGCAAGAACATTATACATTTTACAAAATATTTAACTGTTAAAAATAAAGGCAGGGCTGGGGATTTAGCTCAGTAGCATAAGCACCTGCCTTGCAAGTGCGTGGTCATGAGTTCGATCTCCAGTACAAAAAAAAAAAATCACTAAAAATAAAGGCAAAATATATTTCAAGGAGATCAACTTGGCCTCATACTCACCATTTATATGGGAATGTGTGTTTTAAAATGTTTGTCACAAACCTCAAACACTGCCTTATGGATAATGAAAGAGGAAATTGTGTAAATTTATCTCAAAAATTCATATGATGGAACACAATCTCTATCATAAATCCGTAAACTTTTACCATACTGTTACCTTTTCTTCATGCAACTTCATGCAACTTCAGCCTACTGGTATACATCACTGTGTGTTCTGATATGAGCTTGGAAGGAGGAGTAATACAGTGTGCCTCAGAAATTTTTCTTTCTTTCTTTCTTTCTTTCTTTCTTTCTTTCTTTCTTTCTTTCTTTCTTTCTTCTTTCTTTCTTTCTTTCTTTCTTTTTCTTTCTTTTTTCACTTTCTTCTTTTTTCTTCTTTCTTTATTTCACCTTCTTAGGTAAAACAATAAAAATTACCAAAAGCAATGACATTCCCTTCCTCAGGGAAAATAAAGGAATTTGCCTCACAATTTCAAAAAACAATGATTCTCCTCAAAAAACCCAACTATTGACAAAATACCTTTGTCAGTGTTGTTACTGATAAAATCATACCATCACTTGTATATGTTTGAGATTTATTTGAAATAGTTAACTGAGTGTATCAACATAACAAATGATCTCCTAAACTGAAAAGCCATAATTTTATGTGTAGAACCACAATAAGGAGGATTGTTACCAGAAGGATAAAAGAGAATCAAAGAGGAAATCTTGCTTTTTCTTCTTCAATCGAACTGCAGTTTTCACCTTCAACTTGGATGCTGTCCCTTGGCTTCCTGTGCAGACTCTTCATCCTCCAGCACAGGCTATTCAGCCTACTGGTATACATCACTCTGCGTTCTGATATGACCTTGGAAGGAGGAGCAACACAGTGTGCCTCAGAAATTTCTTTTCTTTCTTTCTTTCTTTCTTTCTTTCTTTCTTTCTTTCTTTCTTTCTTTTTCTTCTTTCTTTTTCTTTCTTTCTTTCTTTCTTCTTTCTTTCTTTCTTTCTTTCTTTCTTTCTTTCTTTCTTTCGTCTGTCTTTTCTTGAGACATGATCTCGCTATGCAGTTGAGGCTGTCCTTGAGCTCACTTTGTTGACCAGGCCAGTCTCCAATTCACAAAGATCCTCCTGCCTTAGTCTCACAAGTGCTGGGATTGCATGCCTACACCAGCACACCTGGCTACCCCAGACATTTCACAGGAAGATTCAGATCTCCAGCTGATGGACACACCTTTTGCACTCTTCAACATCTGACTGTGAGTGGCCATTATATGCCAATTTTCTAAATATATTTATGTGCCTTCCATTAAAGCTGTTTCTCTAGTAAGTACTGACTGACCTAGAGTTTAGTACTGGGAGTCACCCTATGGAGGGACCATTGCAAAAACGAAATTAAGAGTCAGCAGCCGCCGAGATCCAGGCATGGCCATGGTGGAACCCAGGTGGCTGCACAAAGAAGCAATTTACCCACCCTCTTGGTAAGCATCTTGCTTTGGGGTGAGCCAGAGCAGGTCAGCCACCCCTGAGATCCAGCCATGGTCATGGTGGATCCTAGGAGCCTGCACAAAGAAGCAATTCATTTGCCTGCAGTCTTGGTAAGCGCCTTACTTCGGTGTGAGCCAGGAGGAGACCCAGTAGTTTCCAGTGAGCCTACAGGTACATGGGCTGGAAATCATCCCAATTGGGGTTTGGGAATCCCCAATCCCCCCTCCCTCCATTAGCAACTCCATTAGGGACAGAAGTCTGAGCATCTCTTGGGAGGATGATTGCATGCAATATAGCAAATATGGGGGCTTTCCTTCATCTTTTGCTTGAAAGCAAATGTTGTTTTCACTGTTTTGTTTCATTATGATTGTTTTACTGTATTCAATATTCTCTTTTGATTGGTTTTATAATGTTCTGTCTTTGGTTTGATTTCGCTATACCTAAATCGCTAGACAACTATTGTAAAGATAACAAGATATGGTACCTATTACTGTTATCCTGGCAACCTGCTCTGAAGCTCGGTACTGATTTTACTGTATTGTCTCAATTGGCTTTGCTTTACCTTGTTTTGTTGTATTTCTACCTTCAAAACTAAAAAAAAAGAAATGAATTGCTTAGGGATTCCTAGAGTTGGCTATCTAATTTTATGAGATCTGAAAACAGCATGATCTGTCTTTCTAATACTGTGGGGAGTTATCATAGTCTTAGCAAAAATTTGTACCATGTTCTCATGACCTTATGTTCTGCAGACTTAGAAAGAAGTCTTAGTTCTAGAGGTGGGAGGATTTGCACCAAGAAGCACAGTGATATGTAGGAGCTGGAAGTGAAGAGTTCCCCCTGGTTGTTTTGGTCTCATGAATTGAGGAAATAAATTAAAGACTGGCAAGGGAAAATTAGACTATTACTCCAGAATGGAGGAAAGAAAAAAAGATATTTGGAGTGAAAGAAGTTTCTTAGTACATCACCTCAGATTGTCATGCTGTTATTAAAGTCAATGGGAAAGTATAATTATCTAATCCAGGCAGAATGTCAAATGGTTCACAAACTCAGGAATGAAGAGAAGGGCCCCCATATCAGGGAAAGAACCAAGTTGAGTTGGTCCTGAGTTGGTTTTCAAAGAAAAGATTATAGAGTGCATCTTAGGAGCAGTCCTAAATACAAGTTATGGCACCATGATCACCTACAGAAATGATGACTGAACAGTTATTTCCTAACATCCTTATAATGTAATATGTTGACAGTCTTTAATATTGGTTATTTCTTATCAACCGTGTTATAGTGTTCAAATTATAAAATGTTAGAAGGATCACTCACAGAAAATTTCCCTATTGTGGGTAGAGGGGTTAGCACATTTCCATTTGTAGACAGGACACTATGTAAAGTATCATTATGAACTTGTCTTTGTGTCTAGAGACAACTGCCTAAAGAAATGTGTGTAGTTGTGATGTTTATGGAGGGGGGGTGGATAGTGTCAGTTCACTGACTGTGTCACGCTGAGTATTACATGGACAACTAAATTTGCCCAGCAAATTATGGATGGGGAAGACCTTAGCAAAGATTGTTGAAAGGAGCTCCAACCCTCTCTGGGGGGCGGGTGTGAGCCGGCCGGCACGTGGGCTGAGAATGAAACATGTTGTGTCGTCCTGTGCCCTGTCCTGTGTTGGTCCACCCCCCACCCCCCGCTTAGCAAGTGGAGCCAGTGAACTGGACATCTTGTGAAAAGATTGGCTATGCTATTCAGTATGAACTCCCCTTATGTAAAGATATAGACAACCATTTGGAAGAATACAAGAGACAATATGACAGATAGTGAAGATCTCTGGTTGTCTAGCTTTGAAATTTGTAAGAAATTTTGCCCCATTTTGTTCTGTTTTGTTGTGTTTAATTTTCCCCCCTTTAAAGTAAAAGAAAAAGAAAAAAAGATTGTTGACAAAATGCCACAAAAAATAACAAAGAATGTGATGTGTTTTTGTGGAGGAACTCCAGTATTGACTGTCACATTGGAAGCCATCTCCCAGCTTCCAGCAATGACTTTTCAGTTGATAGGACAAACCATTGCGTCTTCTGGCACAGACACTTTGGTTTCTGACACAGATTCAAGGGGGTACAACAGCGGGCTCCAGGACCGGAACTGGACCATTTGGATATCCAGTGCACAGACCGTTTGCACTCTTCTACATCTGAGTGTGTATGCTGATATTACAAGACACTCTTGTACATGTTTATATAATGGTATATCTCACATTAAAACAGCTTCTCTAGGAAGCAGTGACCAATACACTATTACAGTTTGTGATATCCTTTATTACACAGGGTGCAGTCCATCTGATATGTCTCAAGAAGAAACATACAACAGTATCATTTGCTGTATAAACTGTGGTAAAATAACCACCAAATTCAAGTTATAACAATACAAACATGAAATGTAAAATGTTGATGATAAGAAAACATTTTCTGTAAATCATGATATTGTTTTCAACATGAAAGCAGAATAGGTGCAATGATGTGCTTTATATAATTGTGTTGGGATATAGGCAGGTATCTGGTTAGGACATGAAAAAATACAACATTTGGTGATCCACAAGTTGTGTGTAAAAAAATGAGTTTTTAAAAATAAATGCTTGTGTTCACTTTGGCAGCACATATACTAAAATTGGAATGATATAGAGAAGATTACCATGGCCCCTGTGCAAGGATGACATGCAAATTCGTGAAGTGTTCCATGTTTTTTCAAAATGGATGAAGAAATAAGATACTTCCATGACAAAGAACAGCTGAAGAACTTCATGAACACCAAACCAACCCTACAAAGAATGCTGAAAGACATTCTAGATGTACATGGGATAAAACCACCAAGCAAGGCAGACAATTAAACAGAATGGAAAGCTAACAATACAGCAGCAGAAAGATAACATGTCAACAATAATTCAATATGTAACAGTTACAACCACTAATGTAAATGGCCTCAACTCACCAATCAAAAGAACAAGACTGGCAGAATGGATCAAGAAACAACATCCAAATATATGCTATCTACAAGAAACCCATCTATCCCAAAAGGACACTCATAGACTGAAAGTCAAAGGATGGAAAACAATCCTTCATGCAACAGGAAACCAAAAAAAAAAAAAAAAAAAAAAAAAAAAAAAAAAAAAAGCAGGAGTAGCCTTCCTGTTTGGAGACAATGTGAATTTCAAACCAAGAATGATTCAAAGAGATAAAGGTCACTACATACTAGTTAGGGGAAAACTTCAAGGGGTAGAGATAACAATCATAAATATATATGCACCATATTCCAGAGCACCCAGCTATATAAAACAAATACTAACAGAAATGAAAAATTAAATAAGCAATAACACAATTATAACAGGAGATTTTAACATGCCAATGACACAAAGGGACAGAACAACTAGATCAACAGAAAATCAGCAAAGACAGAACTGAATCACACCTGTGAAAAAATGGACTTGATAGACGTATACAGAGTGTTCCATCCAACAACATCAGAATATACCTTCTTCTCAGAATTACATGGGATTCTCTAAAATAGACCATATACTAGCCCACAGAACATATTTAAGTAAATGCCAAAGAATTGAAATTATCCCATGCATGTTATCGGACCATAGTGCTCTGAAACTAGAAATTAACAATAAAAGCAACTGCAAAAACCTCACAAACACATGGAAACTGAGTAATACACTCTTGAGCAACCAGTGGGTCACAGAGGAAATTAAAGAAGAAATTAAACAATATCTACAAGCAAATGAAAATACAAAACACAACTTACCAGAGTTTGTGGGATGCAATTAGAGCAGTCCTAAGAGGAAATTTTATTGCATTGAGTTCCCACATCAGGAAGACAGAATGAACACAAATAAGCAACCTGATGCTACAACTCAAACATCTAGAAAAAGAAGAAGAAGCCAAGCCCAAATCCAAAAGAAGGGAGGAAATTATAAAGATTAGAGCAGAAATTAATGCAATAGAACCTAAGAAAGCAGTACAAAGGATCAATGAATCAAAGAGTTGGTTCCTTGAAAGAATAAATAAAATTGATAAGCCCCTAGCCAACCTTATTTAAAAAAGGAAAAAAAAACTCAAATTCATGCAATAAGGAATGAAAAAGGTGAAATTACTAGAAACTCGGTCGAAATACAGAAGATCATCAACACCTATTTCAAAACCTCTACTCTCATAGGTTCGATAACACAGAAGAAATAGACAGATTCCTAGATACATATGAACTACCGAAGTTGGATCAGGAAGATGTAAAACTGCTGAACAACCCAATTTCTACTACTGAAATAGAAAATGTAATTAAGTCCTTGCCAACAAAGAAGAGCCCAGGCCCAGCTAGATTCACTGCAGAATTCTAAAAGAAATACAAAGAAGACTTAATTCTGACACTCCTCAAACTTTTCTTTTCTTTTCTTTTTAAATTTTATTTAAAGAGAAAAAAAAGCAATACAGAAAAATGGGTAGACAATACAAAACCTCAAAAAAAACCCATAAATCACTAGTTGACAAACCACATATTGTCCTCCCAGAAATAGCTGTTCATGATACAAAATTAAGGCATACAAAGTGAACACACAGTGAGGCTGCAAACAGTTACAAAAAAACAGGATGGAATAAAGCCAATTGAGACAGTATAGTGAAATTGGCACAGAACATCACAGCAGGTCACCAGGACAACAGTAACAGGCAACATTGTATACCTCGTTGTCTTCACAATAGTTGTTCTTCTACTAGGTACAGCAAA
>PVJX010044704.1:0-13067 GCA_004027295.1 Dolichotis patagonum
CCTCTGTGGGCTCCTGGCTCCCTAAGTTGTAAGGCAAATGCTGGGTGTGGTCAACCCGGGTTTGTGGAATCTCAGGCAGGCCAGGCCACCGTGCTTTGTCCCAGGTAGGTCTCCAGGAGGTTCCCTGGGAGTGAAGGGTGGGCCTACAGGTCCCAAAGAGTCAGGCCAAAATGCTGGTTTCTGCAAAGTTCCCGGTGCCAAACAGACCTGTCCAAGATGCCAGTCTCCACAATATTCCCAATCCAAACAGCCCAGACCTCTCTGCTGATCCGGGAGGTTCCTGGTCCCAAAGAGTCAGGCCATGATGCTGGTCTCTGGGAGATTTCCTGCGTGTTAAGGGCGGGGCTACGGGCCCAGACAGACCTGGCCCAGATGCTGGTCTCAGGGCAGTTCCATTGCGGATGAAGGGTGGGCCTACCAGTCCCAAACAGTTGCGCTGAGATGCTGGTCTGTGCAGAATTTCAACCCAAACAGCCCGGGCCACTCTGTGGATTCCGGAGGTTCCGGTCCCACAGAGTCAGGCCACTATGCTGGTCTCTGTGAGATTTCCTGGGGGTGAAGGGTGGGGCTATGGGCCCAAATAGACCTGGTCCAGATGCTGGTCTCAGGGCAGTTCCCTGCAGATGGAGGGTGGGCCTACCAGTCCCAAAAAGTCTCGCTGAGATGCTGGTCTGTGTAGACTTTCAATCAAACAGCCCGGGCCACTCTGCGGGTCTGGGAGGTTCCGGTCCCAAAGATCATATAGTATCTCTCATTTAAGTACGGCAAAGTACAAGCAAAGAGAATAATAAAGAATGGATAGAAAGAGACAAGAGGGTGGATCCCTTGCAACAGGGAAGTGGTCCAAGGAAACAAGGACAAGAGATGAGGAAGAGGGGAAGGGAAAATAAGTAGAATAAAGATAAGCCATGCACAGGAATCTAATAACCTCAATGAATGTAAACACTGTATGCCAGAATATGAGCTAATATTAATAATATTGACAAGAATAAACATCAGTATAGGCAAATTAGGCAAAAAAAGAATGGAGAGAGAAGTAAGGGGAAAGGGATTAATGAAAGAAACAAACCATAATATGTATATGTACCTACTCCACAAGATGATTGGAAAATACATGAACTGCAAACATGTACTAATAAAATAAAAAATTAAAAGAAAAGAGTGATGGAAAAACAAAGAAAAAGCTCCACAAGCTTTTTTTAAAGAGAATAAAACAAAAGAGAACAGAACAAAGCAGATCAGAACAGAGCAACATAAGCAACACAGCCCTTTACAACAACACAACTGGACATTAACAGTAGCTATCATAATATCTCTTTCTTTGCTATAGTTGAGCATAGTTTCAAATACAGTTATATCAAACATAACAAAATAGTATAAAATCATTCAAAAGAATGAAAGAATTACAGGGCATTCTGAACCGACTAACAGAAAATGATCAATGGTTACTATATCTCATTTTCCATTAAAAAAATTATTTATGCTATCACATATATTAAAATCCCAATAAGACACAACATGATAGAACCAATTCCAGCTTTTTGAGGAATCTGCAGACTGACCTCCACAGCGGTTGCACCAGTCTACACTCCCACCAACAGTGCAGAAGAGTTCCTTTTTCCCCACGGCCTCTCCAGCATTTGTTGTTAGTAGTTTTTTTTTTTTTTTTTTTTTATCCTGGCCATTCTTTCTGGGGTGAGATGGAATCTCAGTGTGGTTTTAATTTGCATTTCTCTCATGACTAATGATGATGAACATTTTTTCTTGTACTTATTTGCCATTCATATTTCTTCATCTGAGAACTGTGTATTCATTTCAGATGCCCATTTTTAGATTGGATCTTTGAAATTCAAGAGTCTGATTTCTTCTGTGTTATCAAACATATGAGAGTAGAGGTTTTCAAAATAGGTGTTGATGATCTTCTGTATGACATCCCCTGTTCATGTGTTCACTATTTCTTTCACTACTTTTATCATTTCTTCTTTTACCTGGCAATTATTTCTGATTTGAGTTTCTCCAAAGCTTCCCCGAGTTGTTTCTTTATTTCAGTTGATATCATTTCAGTCATTTCATATGTATAGATTCTATTTTCTTCTATGTACATGGCTCCTAGGCTTTCTTGTGATGGGCTGGAGATTTGAGATTGCCTTTTGGTCTTTCATTTTGTCATTTTCCTATATTTCCTTGCTTTAAGCAGTGTTCCAAAGATTGCTCTGGTGTGTTGTGAATCATCTCCTGTGCCCTCAGCTCCTAGGATGGAATGAATGTCACTAGGCTTGGCCTGCAGAACCTCCCAAGCACAGTCCAGTGTTTCAGGGAGTTGGGTGGGAACTCAACCATTGTGAGCACTGGTCTCAGGGCCAGTGCTAGTGTGCTGAAAGTACCCCTGTGCGGTCTGGTCTCAGCCTGCCAAATTGAAAGAAGGCCACTAGGCATGGTGAACTGAGGCCTGTGGAACCTCCGGGTCCCAGTCCAGTGTCCCAGGGAGCTGGATAAGAACTCAATCGCGGGGAGCACAGGCCTCAAACTCTCCCTGGGCCAGTGCTGAAGCACTGGGACTCACCTCGCATGGTCCTAACTCCCCTGCACGTTCTTGGCTCCCTAAATTTAAAGCAGCTCCACAAGTTTTTATGCCTTTGTCTGTTGGCTTTTATGTGGTTAAGTGAAATAAATAAGATGCACAAGCTTAAATGTCACATGGTTTCTCTTATGTAAGAAACCCAATATTTACATAAGAGCAAAATAAAAAATACATAATAAGAAATGGGAAATACATCTTTTACAATGGGAAGAGATCCAAAAAATGAAGGGGGCAGGGAAAGGAGACATAAAAGAATGAAAGTGTGTCATATACAAATACCAACTACCTATGAACAATGAAATAATTATGTATTACATATATTACTAACAATAAAGAAAGAACCTGAGATATAATTTATACAATGCTTGTTATAATAGTAGCTACATTCAGATACTATTCCTTCCTAAACAATTGTGATGTTCCATCACTGACTTCACAAATCCTGATGACAACTGCAAAACAAATTTGAGATAAATTCATTAACTAGAGAAAACTAGCATGGGTGTTTTTCTTTGTGTTTGATATTTCACCTGGTCATCAATGTCAACTGACAGTCAGCCCTGTTTTCTATCTCCTGCCACCAGGCTTTCGTAGAATACGCTCTCTGTAGATCATTCCATTGATGGCTTTCTTAGTGCCAGTCATCTGATACCAGGAGCATGGTGGAAAGTAGTATAAATTTGACAATGGAAAGCTTTGATTTAGTTCCTAGTTTTCCTATTTATTGAACCGGGTTCTCTCTGTGCTACCAGGCACAGTGTCACACATAATCGCAGCCACGCCGAAAGCTGAGGCAGGAGGATCACAACAATGAGGCCAGCCTGGGCAACTTACCTTAAAATAAAACAATCAAAAATAAAATGAGCTGGAATGTAGAGTGATAAAGTGGCAGTGACAAAAACCTAATATGTGGGAGCTCCTGGTTTAATTTCCAGCATTACAGAATGCAAACAAACAACCCATAGAGCAACTTGAGCCATGTGTGACCAAATAAAGTAGCATCTGTCAAATATCTTGATGAAGTCAAAAGTATTTAAATATCTAAGGCAAAATATAACCATCACTTTAAAGTAAATCACCACTGATAAATCCCTCATTTTATCATATTCAAACATGTATACATTCTAGAATTTTCTATGAGTGCATCTGTATTACCCCAGAGTTAAATCAAGAACCATGAGATAAGAATTATGGACAGTTGGCACCCATAGCTTCTAAAGAGAAGTGATCAGTGTAGCCCTTACTGAGATACAGTTTTACCGGTTCTGCTACCATTAGCGTATTTCCCAGGTCTAATCCCAATAAAGGTCCAGAAATTGGTAAGAATGAGAGTGAGAGAAAGGCATTCCTTGTTGCATGTTTCCATAATGCAGGGAAGGCATCAAAATGTTTGCCTTCTTATTGGAGAAAGCTGGAGGGGAAAGAGTGCTCCCATTAACAAGAAGCAAGAGTGTTTCCTGAGATCCACACCATGCTGGAACTTAGGGCGCTGAGCCAACCAGTAAGCAGCCTTCTGCCCTGTTAAGTGACTGTGGTCTGGCAAGCCATGGCCACCCTAGGGCTGGGAAACAAGAGTGCTCCCATCTGCTCATTTATGGACTTCATGAGTTCTAGTTCACCATCAGTTAGTACACAGCATCTCTTAGAATTTGAAACTCCCAGAAATTAATGCTTCTGTAAGATTCCAATGGAGAGAATGAATGAAACTTTACTATTGAAAGATATCATTGTAAACTATTGAAAGATATCATTATAAACAGCTAGTATTATAGAATTTTGCAAAATAAAAGTGCCAGGCTTTGATTGGAATTGGTTGCTCCAGAAAGTACAGAACTCTAGGAGTAGTACTTACAGTTAGGATATTGATTAGAATTAAATTCATCTTTGCATAGATAATAATAGCTTAAATAACTTATTTTATTTCTCTGTTTGGTGGATAAATAAACGAAGCCTGGCCTAGCTTTCTACAGTGTAAAAAAGTAAAGATCCATTTATCTTACTGTTTCACCATGCTTGGACTCCACTCCTGATGACACTTGTGGTACAGTATGGTTGCTTTCACCCCATGTACACTTGTATTCCAGTATTAGAGAGAAAAGATGTTCTTTACAGACACTTGCTGGAAATTATATACCTCCAATATGTTTACAACTGATCAGAATGAAATTGAATTCTCAGTGTAGCTAGATCATTTTCTAGGGAAATATTTAATAAATTAGAAATAAAAAAGTCAGTCTTGATCTAGTGTTCCATGAATGAAATCCCAGTTTAATTTTAAAATATATTAAACTAAATTGTCTCATCGACATGTTAGATTTCACTTTAGTTCCATAGTATTGATGGAGTATTGATAGTTTGCTTATATTTGACTTTCACCTTGCCTTCTTCTTGAAAGTATAACATCTTCCACCCATGCCTTTGTGCTCTGCATTGGTACATATGGAGCAACCATTATTTTGTCACAAGAAAAAAAAATACAATGAAGGAGATACTTGGTAAAACAATAGATTATTTAATTCACTACAACTCATGCTCATTCCACTGGGCTGAGCATCAGATTAAACCATTTGGCCTTGTTTTTGCTCCAAAACTGTAAGACTCTGACCTGAATTAAAGTTTTCAGGTTGCCATGCCCAAAAGCCTTTGGAAACTGATGACAAAGGAACTGTATTATCCTCACTAAGATAAGCATGGGCAGAGATGTAAGACAAATGAAATCCATCTACTTGCGAGTTAGACTGGCTAAAATGCCTTGCTTAAACCTTCCTGCTTGTGGCTTATTATGAGGAGTTCCAACCTAGCCCTGGCTGACATAAAATCTTGATCTGGTAACATAATACATGTTAATTTCTTTTTTATGAAGACCTGTAAAAAATTAAGAATGGATATGAAAGCATGAAACCATAAGCTACCCACTATTCAGTCAGTTAGTTTATAGTATTTATACTCAGACTACTTTCAAAAGACTTTGAGGTAGATCAGTTTTCAGAACACTATTGTGCCTTTGCCAATGTTGGCTTTTGGCTGAATATCAAGGATAGTTCTGCATCTCCTGTCAAAATAAAAACGTTGCTTCATTCCATGGGTCCTTCCATGCTGGTAACATACCAGGGAGAGTAATTATAACACTCAAACAGACTTCCCTGATTGTGAAGAATATGCAAGCATATTATCCACGAGTGCTCCACACATGAGACACTAAATGAATCCCTGTGGAAAATTTGTATAGTGAATGACTGTTCATCTTACTTCCCTCCAGTTATTTAATCTAAAGTCCCATTCATTCTGCATTTTTCCTGTGATACAAGCTCAACAGATCATCTATTTTTATTTTCTGCAACATAAAATATAGATAGATAGATGATAGATAGATAGATAGATAGATAGATGATAGATAGATAGATAGATAGATAGATCCTCTCTCTTCTAGTGCAAATTTCACAAAATATTGCATACATCATCATAAACATGCTTCATGTTTCCTTGACATTTATGCCAGGCACTTCATCTCTTCCTCATCTTCTCCTTCATGGATTTTACTGCTTGAAATGCTGTTTATTCTGTCATGCCCAGTTTAACTCACTGTTCAATCAGAAGACCAGCAATGCAACTCACATACCTACATGCCCCTACTGCCCTTCAACAATCCTTGTGCTCTAACCATTATTATTTCCATTATTTTCTACATCTCAGTCATCACCTATACTTTTGCAGTTGTGTCGTTTATTCTCCACTATAAGCTAAGGCTCCATTCTTCTGTCATTTCTCCTGATGTTTATGATATCCAGTTTTTCTCTGACTTTGTGACCCTTGCTCTTCTTATCTTCAGGAACATTGTTTTTTATGATATTTTTTTTGCCAGCTACTTCCAAAGGTCTAGATATGTTCCAATTTTTAATTCATTAATTCATGCAGGATAACTTTAATCTTCAATTAATTATTTTTATTCTATATATTCAATAGACTTTCAAATGTGAATGGTAAGCATTCCACATTCTCACCATCACTCAATTCACATTTTTTTTATCTTACCTCACTTACTATCCTTGTAGAATTTTGAATAATCCTTCATGCATCACTTCTCCACTCTCCACATCTAACACACATCAGTCTGTTAGCTCTTGCTCCCAGCTGTACCTCAAATAAATTCAATACTCTACATTTCTAAAACCTCTACCCACATATTATCTTGCCATCATCTCTCTATAGTTCTTATATAGACACTCCAGGACCTACAAATTGGTTATATCTTAATAAATAAATAAATCATCAAATGAGAGTATCATACATAGAAAATGTATTTAATACACTTCGTTTACCAAATTTCATAGTTTAGAAATAAAGTATACCAGCCAGTATTGTAATCTCATGGCTATCAGAATTGTACAGGCTTCCTTATTAGTCTATGAAAATGTAATTGACATTTATATGTTTATCTTACACAGTATCCTTGCTATAGTTACTTATTAGTTCTAGGAAAATTTTTATAGATTCCTTGAGATTATCATGACATCTAAAAAAAGGTTGAATTTTTTTCTTCCTTTCTGAAATGTGTAACTTTAGTTTTCTTTTACTGCCTTGCTGTACCAACTAGAACTTCTAACCTTAGGGACTGGCAGTACAGCTCAGTGATAGAGCACATACGTAAGAGGCATGGGACCCTGAGCACAACCCTCAGCACAAAGCCATAAGCGAACAAATAAAATACACAATTTACAGCACTATGTGTCTAAGTGGTTTATGGTGAGAAATGTTTTGTCTTGTCCTATTCTAATCTCAAAGAGTATTCAATCTTTAGCTATTAAATAAAATCTTAAATATAGTTATTTCTTTCTTTTTCTTTTTTTTAATAATTATTATTATTAGTGAGTGTCCAGAACTCCCACTGTTAGCTCTGACATGTATGGACTTCAGAAGCTAGGGCTCTCATGTTACAGACAAAAGAAATCTACATGAATTAAAGTCAGGTACTTTTCTTGGACTTATCAAAGTATTGAAGTCTTAAGACAGACCGCCATTCCGAGTCTGCAGAGAATGGCAACTATAGAAATTAAAGTGAAATAGCCTTATCAGCAGAAAATGCTGCAACTGATAAAGAGACTTAACTGATAATTTCAGTAAATTTCTAGAAGCAGATTACACATTAGTTTCAAAGCACTAAATGCCTTAGAGGCTTCCATACTTTCATAGGCTTTAACTCCAGGAACAATACCAGGTTCTCACAGTGAAGAGCCAAGAAAAATCCTTGTGTTTTTGGCAGGCAGGGGAGGAAAGAGACTATTCACAAATATTTCCAGAGTATTCTCCAAATCAAAGGACAACACTCCAAGAGAAATAACTTTAGCAGAGACTTACAGAAGGACACAGGAGAAAGGAAATTACCCATCCTTGGCACCCTCCTACCACAGGAAGGCAAGATTAGAAGCACTGTGAAGATCACAGCCTATGTAGAGCTGTCCACTAATGATGGGGACAACTAGACATACAGAATGCTTTTCCTACCACACATACATTCCAAACACAATAAGCTTCAGTATGGTACTAAATTAGAGCTGAAAGACTTTCATGATCATTTTCTTTTAAGAAATAGCTTTTAAGAACAGTCAAAATGAGAAGCGAGATAAAATCAGGAGCACTAGAGGCATTTGAGACCTTGAGAATCTACTATGTAGTGAACATTAAACACATTTGTACTACTATCAAGATTCTCACATTAAAGGTTATTTAACTCCAAACACATTATTTGATATATTTCCAACCTTTACCAAAAATTTAAAGTTGTGATTAAAAAAAAAAATTGAAGAAACGAAGCAGGTGACAAAAAGAGATTCAGACATGGCAGTGATTGCAGGATTATCAGACTAGCAAATCAAGGCCATTATGAAACTCAATCCCTAGTTTTTTATCCTAGTTATAATATCTATTGTGAAAATAACCATAAAGTAACAAACACTGTGTCTTATTCACTATTGGTGGGGATGTTAACTGGTACAGCTGATATACAAAAGAGCATGGAGTTTCATGAAGAAATAAAACAAACCTAAAATGAAAATATGATGATATATTTATCCCTCTTCTTAAATGAAGTCACAACATAAAGAAATGTGCATGGTCGTGTTTATTGCACTACTGTTCATAATAGCCGAGATAGGGAATAAGCCTTGCACAGTAGAGCAATATTCAGTCGCCTAGAAGAAAATGGATCAAATTGGAGGATATGATACTTAGCACAATATGCCAGTCATGAAAATACCAATATCACATTTTACCTCTCATGTGGGGAAATGAAGATGACCTCAAAGAGGAGATGACTGGGAAGAGGGGATGAGGAGGGGCAGAAAGTGGAGGGAAAACAGCAAAAAAGAACACTACATGTTATTTTGTATCTTGTTATTTTGAAATATTAATATGTATTATGAATCATAATAAAAATAAAATTAAAATAATATATTTTTAAAATAAATAACAATTGTTAAGGAATCCAACAAAAAATTTAAACAAGGAGTAAAAACAAGTGAATAATATAAGTGAAGAATTGGAAACTCCAAAAAAAAAAAAAAAACAGAGGAAAAATAAAAGTAACCCTTTACAGATATGAAGGGTGCTTCAGTGGGCTCAGGAGTAGAATGGAGGTGTCTAAGAAAGTAAATATTTTTACTGGAAGATCTATTAATATAAATATTTTACAATTTTAAAAATAAAGCAATAACAGGAAATAACGAATAAGAAAAAAGAACTGAAATTTCTAAGAATCATAGGACAATTTCAAGAACCATAGTGTGTATAATTAGGACACATGAAAGATGAGGCCAGTGAATATTTACAGTAATAGTGACCAAGAAATTTTCAAACTTCACAGACATCAAAACACAGATACCATACATTTTGAGGTCATGGGAAGGATAAAATGGGGAGCATATCTTATTCACTGATAGTTGAATTAATTGATGTGATTTTGCAGGTAGACTTTGTACATTGATTTTTCAAATACTGAACTATCTGGCATTGCAGGGAAAATGTTCACCTCTGTCATGGTTTATATTTTTAAGATGTATTTCCAAATTTGATTTATTAAAATCTTGCAAAAAATGTATATATTTATGAAGGATATTAGCCTCTTGTTTTCTTTTGTTGTACTCATTTTTGTGATTATAATAGAAGTCTAACATTATTTTAGCAAAATGTAGTGGGAAGTGACCTCTCTTTTTCTTTTCTCTTGATCACATTGTATGTAATTTGTGTTAATTGTTTCTGTGCTTGGCAGAATGCTTCAGTGGGACTATTTAGGCCTGTGTATTTCTGTTTTGGAAGTTTTTAAAATAATTAATGTAATTTTTTCTTAATAGGTTAGTTGAATGCTCTGCTTCACAGAGAATGAATAGATAGTTCATATTTGTAAAGTAAGTTGTTACATTCCGTCTAGTTTAATATTTTATGTTGCTGAATTTATGTATGTAGAATAGTTTACATTTCTTTTTATTCTTTTACTATCTAATGAGTTTGCAATGGCAAACTAAATTTCATTCTGAATGTTCTTTGTGTCTTTTTCTTTCTTTGAGGATCTTACTAGAGGTCCACCAGTTCTTGAACTGTAAATGTGAATTGTTGATTTGATATTTTTTGTTTTCACATTTATGCATGTAGTGCCATAAATTTCTCTCTCAGCAACGCTTTAGTTGTGTCACATAGATGTTGGTATGTTTCTTTTAATTTCACTCAGTTCAGTGATTTTTAAACTATTTTCCTTGAGCGTTCCTCTTTGACCTATGGATTATTTAGAATTACATTAGTTTCCAAATGTCTGGAGAGCATAATATGTGCTTTCTATTATTATTTCAAAACAGATTCCATTGGGATTGGAGAATCCACTTTGTATATTTATCATTCTTTTTAACATGTGAGGTTTGCTTTACAGGCCAAAGATATGTTTTATATTGGTTTATACTCTATGGTCACTTGACAAGAATGTTTATTTGCTGAACTTGGATGGAGTATTCTATAAATGTTGATAAGATACTGGTGATAAATGGTTTGTGTTGTTAAGTTTTTCCACATCTTTGTTGGATTTTTTTGAACCTAACTAATGTATTATACTTACATGGAAGTTACATTCAACTGAAAGTTTCTCTGTTTGTAAAATGAAGCAAAATTTCCATTCCATAGCAGCATCTGAAGTTTGTTTTGTCTGCAACTGTGTTAATGTGCTGAGTGCATTAGGGAATCCTTAATCCTTAAGTCTCAGAGAAGTTGCTCTATTGTTGGAGTGAGAAACTCTTATTTGCTAAACAAACACTAGACATTTGAATGATAATAAGCACATCAATCACAGTCCAGATGACCTATGAAAAAATCAGAATTCTCTCTCCCTCCCTTTCTGTCTCTCCCCCTCTCTCTCTTTTACTGCCCCCCTCAGTGAAACTTTTTAAAAACTAAACATTTAATAATTCTGTAGTTTCACTTTTTTTTTCTATATACATTGTTCTCAAGTGAGAATAACATTACATCAGAATGAAAAGTTTACAGTCTAGCATGATTCAGGGGGTTTCACACAATATTCTATTTAAAAATTTAAACAGTACAAAGATTAATGAATTTTGTAGTGGGTGCCAACATATCTTACATTCTAGGTCTATCAATACATTTTATTGTTCTTATTTTATACCTACATACTAATCAAACTTCAGAGAGATTTTGAGTGAGATTAAGTTAATAAAATTGAAGAACTGGTTTTAAGGGTTTCAAAAGTAATCTGAAAATAGGGAGCATAAAAATACCAGATGCTAATAATGCTAATAAAAACATTTGCTCTATATTTTTCAGATGTAAGTAAGACTCTTCTTACATTTTTTTCCCTCCTTTTTCTTTGAAAAAGAAAAATAATCTTTTCTATACAAAATGATGACTACTTTTTGTTTTACTACTTAGGACATCAATATTTATATTTCTTTATATAATCATCTATATATCATATATACTATTACTCAAATTTCAAGATCTATCTGACTACTTTAACTTACATGGGAAAATAGGAAAAATGGAAACTTAAGGAACATTTTTATGCTACAGGAAAATTTTCTTAGGACCGAAGAGATAAAACCAGATATCAGAAGATAGGAGTATTAAGAAGTTTCAAGAATAGGATGAAACAGTGCTCATTTAACTAGAACATGAATAAGGCATTGTTTATGGGAATCTGGAAGATTCTCATGTACTTTAGGTCCTTACATAAAAGTTTAGAAATGAAGAAGGCACAAGATGGCGGACTGGTAGGTAGCAGGAGAGAGACCCTCTCTGAGAGAGACAGCTCAAATGCCAGAATAAAACACCCTGGAGAGACCCAAACAGAGAGAGATAGACTCTCACAACCCAGAAAGTAACTAAAGTGTGAAAACCCGCTCAAATATGAGGTCCTGGGGCTACTATTAGTGAAGATAAGATCAGCTAGCACAGCACTCTCCTCGAGCTGCCTGAACCCCGCCCGACCTGAACAAGGGATCCACGCCAAAGCGACTGGCTTGAGCCACCAGAGTGCGGAGCTGAACAGCCCTGCGTGCAGCTCGCCGGGACTGGCTCTGCACACGACCCACCCAGAGGCACCGTGGATTCCCACCACAACCACGCTGAAATCAGAGGTTGGGCAGTCCAGCAGTTCTCGGGGACACGGTGAGTGATGGGAATAAGACCCTCCCACGGGAAAGGGGAAACCGACTGGACGACATGTTGGATTTGGGCAGGACAGCCCTAACTCCATAAGGAAGTGGCTTCAGCTGGTTACTCCCCTCCCCGAGCAGATTGGTGGAATCTGCTTGAACTAGGCCATGCCCCTGGCGGGGACCCAGTTACTTCCCTGAGATCAGTGCACACTGATGCAGTGAAGGCCTGCAAAGGTTGACTGGCCCAGAAGGGAAGAGGTAGCGTATACTGCCTGTGGGTGAACTCTACTCTCTGATAACCTATTGAAGAGGGCTAAAGCTCCTAGCCTGCACCCTCTAGAGGAAACTTAAAAAACAAGAAAAGGGTCTGGGAATTACACTGTACACTTGTATGGAAGGAACCAAAAATATGACTAAAGGGAAAAATAAGAAAACACTCCCAGCCCCCAACTCTGAGAACATCGATCCAGGAGAGGCAAATACAAAAGAGACTGAGGGCAGCAAAAATGCAACATCAAACACAGCATTAGCGGACATAAAGAGGTATCTTCAGGACCTTGTAAGCGGGACCAAAACTGAAATATTAATTCACATTGAAAAAGAGATCAGTAGATTAATAAAAGAAGGACGGGGAACCTCTCAAGAAGACACAGACAGAAGAAAGGAGGAACACAAAAGAAGAGAAAAATTTAATGAAGAATACAAAAAAACCCTAGAATTCATGAAGCAGATTCAAAGAGATTATCAGGAAACTAAAGACTCCATAGAAAGCTGGCAAAACTGCTTGAAAGAAACCAAAGATAGACTATCAAAAATTGAACACAGGCTGGCAA
>PVJX010044705.1:0-13033 GCA_004027295.1 Dolichotis patagonum
TCTTTGAAGTGAATCAGAGGTCCTGCTTATTTCCTGTGTTTTTTTCAATTTTCTCATTTTTTTCATGGTCCTAATAAAAGTGGCTGATCCAGAGAAGTTGGGATCTTAGTCCTTGTAGCCTCAAGCTCAACTAAAGTGTTTTGACCCTCCTGGAGCCCTCAAAAAATGACACAATTCTCTCTTTTTGTTTAACTTCTGCCGTACACTCATTTGGGTGATTGGGGATCTAGGTCAGGACCACACAGCAATCCAATTTGTACAGTATATCATAAATTAGAAAGAGAAAAAGAAGACAAAATTAGCAAAAGTACATGAATACAAAGGTATATAGTCATAAATTTCTTTAGTATATGCTTTATATTTGGCATGGTTCTTCGTCTACAGAAAATGGATTGTGGCATAAACAGCATTTCCTATGCTTACCAGCTTTTAAAACGAATGTTATGGTTATGTGTAACTGTTGGCATATTTTTTAAACTATAAATATCTGTATTTCTTTTTAATTGGCTGATTCCTTCTATATCTCTGAGATTTCAAAAGCAAAAAAATAAATTTTAAAAATTCAATACCCTATTCTGGCTAGACTAATGGCTCATCAACTGCTATCTCAGTAGAAACTCAATGGAAAAACTCAGTACTGAATAACCGCAGAAACTGGATTGTTCAATCCTACCACATATAGCATTAGCAGTTTGGCACCTATTCCCTCATCATCTGTACTTTCATCTTAGTCCAGCATTCCACTGTCAGCAGAAGGGGACCTAGAAAATTCTTTCAAACCTTTACGCTCAGTGGCAGAGAAGAATTTCAACTCAGCATCTCCTGGCCCTTCACCCCATGATGCACCTGAGATATCTGAAACTTCTGCAAATGGGCAGAAAGATTTTATGTGCATCTCATTCTTTAATGTTTCTTTCCAAGTTTTTTTAGTTATGCTTTCATTTTCCCAACTCTTTTGCATGATCTCAGACATCAGTGATCAGAACATTTGCCAGTAAATATTTCACAAAATTTTCACCACATAGTGGCTTACAACTGCTTAAGGTGTGAGGCAAATTTTTCAGATGTTATTTTAGGGATTACCAGAAAGATCAAATATCAATTACTTGAGAATGAGGTCTGTTTTGCTTCTCCAGTACTAAAAATCTGTAATTATCATGTTACTACTGAGATGAGAATTATGGAGAAAGATTGAAAAATGTTCTGGATCTCAAACACTTTAATGATGGTTGCCACTTTTTCTTTAAAAACAAAAGATTGATTAAAGATTTTTGTTTTCTGCATTTGTTTGGCCAAATCAAAAAAAGTTAATTCACACATTATTTTATTTTTATTTTTTTCTTTTTAAAAAGTTCCTTTACCTCTTTATGGGATAGAGCATACACATCATATTGTGTAATAATCAACTCAGGATATGTATCTTACCCACCATATTAAATATTTATCATTGGATTGAAATAAAAATTTTAAAAATTCCACCTGCTATGAATATTAAATTATAAAGTAGAATAATGTTTACTCCAGTCATTTATGCATGTGATAGTCTATAAAAAGTCCTCACTCTATTCTGCCTGTGCTTTGCGTATAAAAATCTCTCCACCAAACTTTATAGGACAATTATTAATAGACATGAAAAATCAAACAAGCAATAACACAATTATAATGGGAAATGGTAATACTCCATAATCACAAAGAGATAATTCAAAGGGGCTAAACATGTTTGCTGGAAGAACGAGAGTCTCTTTAATAAATGGTGCTGGAAAATTGGCTCTCCATGTGCTGTAAACTGAAACTAGACCCATCCCTATTACCATTTACTACACTAAAATTCAAAGGGACCAAACATGTAATATTGAAACAGAAACATTAAATCTGTTGAAAGACAAAGTAGGTAAGAATCTTGAAGACATAGGGGTAGGTGGAGAATTCATGAACAAGAATCAAACTGCACAGGAAATACTTCCCAGAATGAATAAAATGGATCACATCTTATTAAAGAGTTTCTGCATTTTGAAAGAGATTTCCCGCAGAGTGAAAAGAAAACCCACAAACTGGGAAAAAGTCTTAGCGAACTGTACATCAGACAAAGGACTTCTGTCTAGAACTTATAAAGAATTAAAAAAAAAAAACAGACACTCAAAATTCAAAGACCCAATTGAAAAATGGGCATCCAAGATGAATACACACTTCTCAGATGAAGAAATATGAATGGCAAATAAATACATGAAAAAATGTTCATCATTAGTCGTTACAAAAATGCAAATTAAAACCACACTGAGATTCCATCTGAAAAAGATATAAAAATCTACCAACAACAAATGCTGGAAAGGCTATGGGAAAAAGGAATTCTTCTGCACTGTTGTTGGGAGTGTAGACTGATGCAACCACTGTGGACGTCCGTCTGGAGGTTCCTCAAAAAGCTGAGTTTTAAAGTCCCATTTTATCCAGCTTTTCCACTTCTAGGCATTTTCAAAGAAGAACAGAAAACATTATAACACAGTGATATATGTGCACCCATGTTTATGGCAGCACAATTTGTAACAGCCAAATCTCAGAAACAAGCTAAGTGCCCATCAACTGAGGAATGGATAAAAATGTTGTGGTATCTTTATACAATGGAGTACAGCTCAGCCATAAAGAAGGATCACATTGAGATATTTATAAATAAATGAAGATATTTATAATAATACTTCTCAATGATCACTTTGAGATATTTAAAAATAAATGGAGATATTTATAAATAAAAGTCTCCTAAAATTCATTTGGAATCAGTAGAAACCTAGAAAAGCAAAGGCAATTCTAGACAATAAAGGCAAGGAAGGAGGCATCTCAATTCCTGACTTGAAACTGTACTACAAAGCCACAGTGATAAAATCAGCATGGTACTGACAAAGAAATAGATCTGAGGATTAATGGAACATATTAGAAGATGCAAGTATAGGTACAAAGACACTTGGCCACCTGATACTAGACAAAGGGGCTAAACATGTTCACTGGAGGAAGGATAGCCTCTTTAATAAATGGTGTTGGAAAAATTGGCTCTCCGCATGCAGAAGACTAAAACTAGTTCCATGCCTATGACCATGCACAAAACTAAAGTCTAAATGGATCAAAGACCTAGGCATTGAAACAGAAACAGTAAATCTACTAGAAGATAAGGTAGGTAGAAATCTTGGACACAAAAAGATAGGCAGAGATTTCATGAACAAAATGCAAGCTGCGTGGGAAACACTTCAGAGAATCAACAACTGGGATCTCATATTATTGAAAAGTTTCTGCACTTCAAAAGAAATCACCATCAGAGTGAAAACAAAACCCACAGAATGGGAAAGAATTTTTACCAGCAACCCCTCAGACAAAGGACTTATATAAAGAAAATATAAAGAATTTAAAAACATCAACCACCCAAAATTCAAAGACCCCCTCCAAAAATGGGCAGCTGAGATGAACACACAGTTATCAGATGAAGATATACAAATGGCAAAGAAATACATGAAGAAATGTTCACCATCACTGGTCATTTGAGAAATGCAAATTATAACAACATGGAGATATCATCACACATGGGAAAGAATAGCTGCCATCAAGAAATCAACTGATAACAAATGTTGGTGAGACTGCAGGGAAAAAGGAACACTGCTTCACTGTTGGTGGGAGTCCAGCCTGGTGCAACCACTATGGAAATCAATATGGCGAATTCTCAGAAGACTAGGAGTTGGAAGCTCCATTCATCCCAACTATCAGCTATTCCTCTCCTGGGTATTTTCCCAGAAGAACTGAAAAGTTCATATCACAGTGATATATGTGTACCTATGTTTATAGCAGCCCTATTTTTGATTTCTAAATCTTGGAAACATCCAAGATGCCCATCAACTGCAGAGTGAATAAAAAAGATGTGGTAGTTTTACACAATGGAATACTGCTCAGCTATAAAAATAAGTATGATCTTGAGGCCTTCATAATGAAATGGAGTCAACTTGAGACCATCCTCATTAGTGAAATAAACAAGAATCATATTTATAAATATCACATTGTTTCTCTAGTGTAAAAGTAATAAGAAATGTAGGAGTAATAAAACCCAAAATGTGTAATTGCTACTGTCAAAAAGAGAGGAAAAGAACGTGCTCTAAAGGATATAATTGCATGTATGTTTAAGTGTGTAAGATAGATGACTATACTACTGTTTTTGTTAGATGATTGAGCAGAACTGTTAACAGTCTCATTGTTTGAATGTCTACTTTGTATGCTTTAATTTTGTAGCTTGAACAACTATTTCCAATGATGAGAGTATGTATTGTTTCAAGTGGAGATTTCTTAGTGTTTTTCTTTTTATTTTTGTTGTTTTGTGTGGGGGGTGTCTGTTTCTCTGCTTGTTTTGGGCTCTTTTATTTTTTTTCTGTATTGTTGCTACCATTTTTCTGTTTTGTCTGGTGGGTTTTTTTTCTTTTTAAATAAAATTTTTAAAAAACTATAATCACATTGAGATATTCATAAACAAATGGATGCAACTTGAGACCATTCTCATAAGTGAAATAAAAAAAAACCTCACAGGTATAAATATCATATAGTCTCCCTAATGTGAGAAATGGTAAGAGTACATAAGATTTTATGGTAATCATGATTCCCTATTACATAGCTTTGAATCCTTTTAATGTTTTCACTCATCAGTGGGAATGGTTTTATTCTGCTTTCTTTGATTTTATTATGTGTGACAGTGTGAACAGCTGTTTTGAAGAAAACAAAACATTATGGCAGCCATTTCTGATTTAAAATCATCTTGCTTTGAAGTCCTACAATGCTTTTATTGTTCTATTACCATCAGTTCTTATCATGTTGTGTCTTATTGGGATCTTAATATATGTGATAGTGTAAACATAATTTTTGTGGAAAATGAGATATTTTGGTAGCCATTTATCATTTGCTGTTATTCAGTTCAAAATGCCCTGTAATTCTTTCATTTTTTGAATGGTTTTATATTATTTTGTTACATTTGATCATGTTATATTTGAATCCATGCTCAACTATTATAAATAAAGAGACATTATGGTAGATACTGTTAATATCTGGTTGTCTTGTTGTGAAATGCTGTGCTGCTTAAGTTCTTCTGTTCTGATCTGCTTTGTTCTGTCCTCTTTTGTTTTATTCTCTTCAAAATAAAAAGTTTTTGCTTTGTTATTTAATAAGTATATATCTATTCTAATTTAAGTACCAAAAATCAGAATGTCTTATTCTTTCTCACTGTTTTATTCCAAACTATGTAAAGCATCATTTATATATTAGAAGCTCAGTGACTCATCATTCAAAGACATATTGCATTACATATAGTGTAGTTTTATATTTCATGTGCTGTAGTAATCTTATAATCTCCTCTACTGCTCTATGAACTCCATAGAATAGGTTATTGTCCTTTCGGTTGCCAACTTCAATTACAACATGTGATTAAAAAAAACTATTAAACATATATACATATGTATATGTTGATTGACAATATCATTTCTTCATTCCATGTGCTTCCAAATACTAGGCAGTAAATAGATAAGAAATGGGAAATATTTAAAATACATGCATCAAACTTGGTTGTTCAAGTTCCACACATTAAATATGAATATAAATGTATGATTAGATAAATTGGAAAACTGCTTATTATTTTGTCAATAATTCTGAAAAGTTCCTACTAGGAACTAAGGGAAAAAGACAAAATGTAAAATGTTATTTTGTCCAACATTTTTAGGAAAAGTTTAAATTAAATATATTTGTTGGCTCTAATTACTAAATAATTTGTGTTACAAGACTTTTGGTCTCAACATAAAAATATTAATACATTATTCCCAGTGGAATATCATTTAATGTTTTCAAGAGCTTCAGATAAATTATACATGTGGCTTGGTAAATTATAATTAAAATTATTAACAATGCCATTGCAGTATTTGAGTATTTTAAATTTAATTATGTGTATTTCTATAAATCAGTTTTATACTTTTATAAGTTTTGTCTTGTAAGAGTCTTTGCACTTTTACTTGAGACATTTCTAGCAAATTCTGTAAGGCAGATCTTGTGATAATGAATATTCTCATCTTTTATTCGATTGAGAAATTATTTGTCTCACTTTCATTTCTGAATGATAACTGTACTGGAGAAATTATTCCTCATTACCAGCCTTTTCCTTTCAGCATTTTGAATGTAATATCCTACTCTATTTTGAACTGAAAGGTTTCTGTTGAAGACTACATCTAGTATTTTTCTGAGTTATCCCTTTCAAAATAAAAACTAATTTTCTTTTGCCGTTTTCAAACATTTCTTTTTCTTTGACATTGTCTTCACTTTTTATTATTATTAGTTTGTAGTACATAATGATAACATTCCTCGTTGTCTTTGACTATTGAAAATATGATTATAATGTGTGGGGCTGAATATATTTTATTTTAAATCTAAATTTCCTTAATCTTCATGGATCTGCACATACCTTCCCTCTCCAGATTTGAGAAATTTTCTAATATTAATTGTTAAATTAATCTTCTTGTCCCTTTCTCTATTCCTGGACATTGATGCTAACAGGCTCACTTGAAGTTTTTCTTTAAATTCTTCTTTAACATATCCTTTCTTATGTTTATTTTATCTACTCTTTCCATTTAAAAAAGTAATGGTTTTTCCCTTAATACTGAATAATTTGAAATGGCCTGTCTTCAAGTGTGGTAATTCTTTCATTTGAGCAAGTACATTTGTGAAGCTCTGTGGAATTTTTTACTCAGTTAATGTGTGTGCTTCAGTCCAAATATTCCTCCTTGGGTTTTTTTTTTCTTTATGATTTTTATGTCTTTGTTGAATTTCTGATTATTTCATGTATATTTTTTCTGATTGCTTTTTGGTTATCTGTAGTCTTTCTATTGTTGTAAGTTTCTTTAAGACTATTATTTGGATATTTTTTAGGGAGTATCTCTATTTCTTTAGGATCCACTACATTTCTGCTGCATTTTTCCCCTGATTTCTTTGTGATTCTTATAGCCTAGGTGTGATAGTGGGGCATTTGAAAGACTAAGTACTATACTTCTTCCAAATCTTTCAAACAGGCCTTTGCATGCATTGCCTTTCAGCTGTCATCACATCAAGAGAGTCTGTGGGGTCTGGATTATGAGAACCATGAGAAAGCATGCTATTAGTGTCCATAGAGGGAATCACAATTTCCATGTCTCACTAACTGCACTGTAGTGAGATACCATATCTAACTACTGAGGTGGTACCATGGGAAGTCAAGTAGACAGTCAAGACTTGCTTCATTTCCCATTGGTAAGGCAGTCACTTCCATTTATATTATCAGTGGAGCCTAAGAAGACAACAGTCATGTAATGCAGTTCTGTCCTCACTCAGAGCAAAGAGCAAAAGAAACCATTGATAAAAGTTGCCAATGAAAGCCAAGTGTGAAACTTGAAATCCTACCTCTTACTTGTAGTAGATACTGTCCATCCTTCCAAGGCATTGGATAAAACACCTGTTGCCAAATGAAGCCAAATAAAACAAAACATTTAATCAATATGTCCTAACTAGAATAGCTAGACATGAAAAAAAAACATTGAAAAAAGTCTCAATTATTAGATTGTAAAACAGATAAACAGAAATGTAAGACATTATTTTGAAGATAGAACAAAGAGTTTATAAAGTCCAAAAAATGTACAAGAGGAAGCATACAGTAAACAAGTGAAAATGCATTCCTGTGGTCTATGGAGCTATAATAAAATATCTAAAAATTTGTTTTGTCATTGTTAAAAGTGTAGATGAGTATAGCTAAAAATTATTCAATGAAATAGTTCCTTAAAAGATTTAAAGTGTGGTACAGAGACTGAAATCTGCATAATCAAGAAACTGAGAGGTTTCAAACATAAGTAAACTAAATCAATATCAATACATCATAGTCTAACTTGAAAACTGGAAATAAAAACAAATCATTGACTTAATAAAAGATAAGAAATACCACATAAACAAGAAAAATGATTGCAATGAAAGTGAATTTTTCACAAGAAACCTAAAGGTACAAAATTCTTACATTTCTGAAAAAGAGACTTCAATCAATAAAAAGGGAAAATATTCTTGAAGATTTTAATGTATGTCAATATATTAAGACATTTTGCATGAAAGAAATAAGATAATTTGTCAGAAGAGCCATCCCAAAAAACATTTTAACAGGTGATCTAAATATAATAGGATTAGTAAAGTAATTAAGGAAGAAAAATCACAATAAAGAAAAAAACTAGGTAAGACACTAAAATTTATTTTATATCTTGAATTCTCTAAATTTTACAAGTTAAGCAAGCAAATATTGTAACTTTCCTTGATTTGGTTATATATGTGTGTGTATATATATATATATATATATACATACATATACATATATATTTGATATATATACATATATGTGAAATATATATATACATATATTTGAAATATATATTATGTATACATATATTTGAAATATATATATATGTATATATATATATATATATATATACTTTAAATATTTCCTCATAGAAACACAGGAAATATATAAAGTATATATGGAATATTCAAAGTAATTATAGATTAAGCCACATAGGTGAGTGTATTTAATAATGTGGGAAATCCAATTAAGCAAAGACATAATTATCTGAAAATATCCAAAAAATACTATCAAAGCTGAAAATGAAAAGGCACAAATTGCCATTACTATAAATGACACAAAGGTTACTAATCCAAACTGTAGGCACCAAAATAAGTGAATGCTATGAACAACACTTCATGTATACATTTGATATTTTTGATGAAATGAACCAACTGATAAAAATACACACAAGTTTTCCAATATGAAAAACATAATTCAAATAGTCATATACCTAACAATATTGTTCAGTTTACAATTTTAAATTCTTGAATAAATGCAATCTACAGGCATTCACCATTTCAAGAGAGAAATTTTCAAGTGTTTAAAGAAATATTAAACTCCATTCTGCACAGTCTTTTTCAGAAAGTGAAATAGGAACATCTGAAATTTCTTTTGTTAAACTCATGTTGCCCTAGTGCAGAAAATAGAGAAAGACAAACACATTTAAAGACCAACATACCCTTTGCAAAACCTTAAAAAATATTAACAAATAGAATAAAGTCTCATAAAAAATAGCGATTTTAGAAAAAGTTTATTTTGAGGAATGAAAGTCTGTTTAATATTGACAATAAATGAAATCTAACATATGGACTGTCAATTGGCATAGAAAATATTTTTGTTATAATTCAAAATTCATTTGTGGTAAAAAGTTCATCTAATAGGGATACTAAAGAAGATGTACACAGTGAAGAAAAGTGTCTGCAAAAATTTTATAGCAACTGTTTTAGGACTGGGAACTTCGCACAGACCAGCATCTCAGCCTGGTCTGTTTGGGACTGGGAACTTCGAGGAGACCTGCATTTCGGCCTGACTCTTTGGGACTGGTAGGCCCACCCTTCACCCACAGGGAACCTCTCAGAGACCAGCAGCTCAGCCAGGTCTGTTTGGGACCGGGAACTTTGCAGAGACCAGCATCTCCACCTGCGCTGTTTGGGACTGGGAACTTTGTGGATACTGGCATCTCAGCCTGGCTGTTTGAGACTGGTAGGCTTGCCCTTCACCCACAGGGAACACTGGGGAGACCAGCAGCTCGGCCTGGGCTGTTTGGGTCTGGTAGGCTGGGCCTTCACCCATAAGGAACCTCACGGAGACTAGCATCTTGGCCTATTCTGTTTGGGACTGGGAACTTCACAGAGACCGACAGCTTGGCCTGGGCTGTTTGGGACTGGGAACATTGCACAGACCAGTGGAAGAGGGCCTGAGGTGCCTGGGAATGCCACTGCTGGGCCTCCCACTTCTCCAGGAACATCTAGGAAGCCTGCCACAGGACTGAGCTGACTGGGACCACATCTGATGGATGCACCCTTCCACCAGGAACATTGGACTACAGTGGACAACCATGCTGGCTTGATGAGAGGTTCAGGAAACCCTCACCCAAACAGAAGACGTCATCAGGCTTCAGTCAGTGTGGCACTGTAGGAGGAATGCAGGAGACTGGATCTCCTCTTCATTGTGGTAGCCAGCAATTTGACAAACATCAACCACACAGTAGAACCCTGAAACAGAGACAGCAGAAAGTTGTGTCTGTTGGAATAGAAATACAAGAAATTCACCCAAAAGGTGAAAATGACTAAATAAAAAAGGCAAAATAGAATCCCAAACATCTAGTCCATCAAGGGCAAGTGCAGGCAGTAATGAAATACAGGACCCTAAAAATCCATGAGGCTATGGAGGAAATCAAATTAGAAATAATGCCTTATATAAAGACCAAAGTAAAAACCTTAGTAAATGAGCTGCTCAGCATAGCTAGAGAAGAAATAGATAAGAAACTACAGGAGCATGGGAAATGGATTGAAACTTTGAATGAACAATGCAGAAGACAAGCAGAATCTTTGAAACAAATTGAAAGAGATATGCGAGAAAAAAATTACATTGAAAGCCTGCAAATCCGTTAAAATGAAGCAGAGGATACAATTTTAGACCTTGAGGACAGGATTGCAGATAGCAATCTTGAAAGGGTAGAACTTATAAAAACAACAAAGCAACATGAAATGACAATAAAACAACTACAAAATGATGACAGGAGAAACAATGTTAGAGTAATAGGCATGTGTGAGGAGGCAGCACACAATGCAAAGGATATAGCTAAGCTGTTCACAGAAGTACTGGCAGAAAATTAACCAAACATGGGGAAAAAATTGGATCTACAAATAAGTGAGGCATATAGAATGCCACACAGTCATAACCAACATAAACCTACACCCAGACACATAATTATTAAGATCTCACACATACAGCATAAAAACAGAATACAAAAACCTGTTAGAGAAAAGACACAACTAACCTATCAAAGAAAACCTATTAGAATCACAGAAGACTTCGCAGGACAAACCTTCAGGTTAAGATGAGCTTGGAGTGAAGTATTTCAAGCCCTAAAAGAAAATAACTGTCAACCCAGACTGACAAACCCAGCAAAACTGCCTTTAAAATTTAATGGAGAAACAAGATACTTCCATGACAAAGAACATCTAAAGAAATTCATATCCACCAAACCAACCTTAGAAAGAGTGCTGAAGGACACCGTAGATAGAGATAAAAATGACCAAAATCTCCAGAACAACAAAAGAAAGAAATCACCAGGCTGGACAAGAAAATACACAAGGGACAAAGGCAGCAAACTAACAACAGTAACACAACATGGTAAAGTCAAGCCAACACATATCAGTGATATCTATAAATGTAAATGGGCTCATCTCACATATCAAAAGAAACAGGTTGACAGAAGGGATCAAGAAACAAGATTCCACAATATGCTTTATAAAAGAAACACATCTGACTCAAAAAGAAACTCATAGATTAAAAGTCAAAGGATGAAAAACCATATTCCATGCAACAGGAAGCCAGAAAAAAGCAGGGGTAACTATTTTATTTGCAGACAATGTGGACTTCACACCTAAAATTATTAAAAGAGGCAAAGAAGGTCACTTCATACTTGTAAGTGGAAAAATTTAAGAGGAAGAAATGAAAATTATTAATATATATGCACCAAACACAGGAGCACCCAACTACATAAGACAGATACTAAAGGACATGAAAATCCAAATACCCAAGAACACAATTTTTACAGGTAACCTTACCAGCCCACTGACACAATGAGATAGATCAACTAGGCAAAAAAATCAGCAAAGAAATAATAGAATTGAATCATACCTGTGAGCACTTGGCCTTAGTAGATGTTTACAGAGTGTTCCACCCAACCACATAAGAATACACCTTCTTCTCAGCTATCCACAGGACATTCTCCAAAATAGACCATATATTATCCCATAAAGCATTTTTAAGTAAATGCAAAGGTATTGAGATTCTCGCATGCATACCATCTGACCATAACTCGTTGAAATTAGAAATTAATGGCAAAAGAAATTGCAAAACTGGCATAAATACATGGAAATTAAATAACAACCTTTTGAACAACCAGTGGGCTACATGTGAAATTAAAGAAGAAATAAAGCAACACCTACAATTCAATGAAAATGCAGAAACTACCTATTGTAATCTGTGGGATGCATTGAAAGCCGTCTTAAGAGGGAAATATATAGCAATAAAGTGTCACATCAAGGAAACAGAACGAGCACAAATAAACAATCTAATGCTGCATCTCTGGCTTCTAAAAAAAGAAGAGCAAGTTAAATCTAAAGCTCATAGAAGAGAGGAAATTGTAAACATTGGAGCAGAAATCAATGCAATTGAAACTAAAAAAAGAATACAAAGAATTAATGTATCAAAAAGTTGGTTTTTTTAGAGAATAAACAAACTTGACAAACCTCTAGCTAACCTTATAAAGTAAAAGAAAGAAAAAACCCAAATTCACGCAATAAGGACTGAAAAGGGGGAAATTACTACAGATCCCATGGAAATTCAGAAGATCATAAACACCTACTTTGACAATCTCTACTCACATAGAGAAGAAAACACAGAGGAAATAGACAGATTTCTAGAAACATATGAACTACCAAAGGTCAACCAAGAAGATATAGCAAGTTTGAATAATGCAATATCAGCTATTGAGATTGAAAATGTGATAAAAGACTTACCAACAAAGAAAAGCCCAGGTCCTGATGGATTCACAGCTGAATTCTATAAGAAATTTAGAGAAGCCATGATGCCAATACCCTTAAATTCTTTAATGAAATTGAAAAGAATGCAATCCTCCCTAAATCATTCGTGGAGGCAAGTATTACTCTAATACCAAAACCAGACAAAGTCCCATCCAAAAAGGAGAACTATAGGTCAATCTCACTAATGAACATAGATGCAAAGATTCTCAATAAAATACTAGCAAATAGAATACAGCAAATCATCACGAAGATTATACACCATGACCAAGTGGGGTTCATTCCAGGAATGCAGGGATGGTTTAACATATGCAAATCAATAAATGTAATACACCACATCAACAGAGCC
>PVJX010044706.1:0-13069 GCA_004027295.1 Dolichotis patagonum
AAAAATAAGAACAGAGAATATTTCTGAACTCAGTTTGTGAAATCTGTTTTATTTTGATACCAAAACCAGACAAAGACATCAAAAGAAAACTGTAGACCAGTATAAAATCACAGGATCATTTCAATAGGCACAGAGAAAGCATTTGATAAAACATATGGTAAAAACTTGTGGGTCAGGGCCAGGGATTTAACTCAGTGGCATAAGTGCCTGCCTGGCAAGCATGAGGTTGTGAGTTTGATCCCCAGTACCACGGGGTGGAGGGGCGCTTGTGGGTCAGATTTTGTCCCCCAAATGGTAAATTCGAGTCCTAACCCCTAGTACCTGTGAATGTGACCTTGCTGGAAACAGTCACTGCAGATGTCATTTGCTAAGACGAAGTTATACTGGAGTATCGTGGGGCAGGGTGGGCTCCTAACCTAATATTAGTGTCTGGTGTCCTTATAGGAAGAGGACATGCAGAGACCCACAGGGAGGACACCCCCTGGGATGACTGAAGCTGAGACCAGGATGAAGCATTCTATCCACCAGGGATCCCTGGTGACACTGGAAACTGAAGGCAGGGGCACATTTTAATTAGATTCTCGGCCCCCAGAACTGTGTCAGAGATTTCTGTTGTATTAAGCCGCCTGTCTGTGGCACTGTTTCATAGCAGCCCTAGGAAACTAACACAGATCTGAGGAAATATTTTCCAAAGACCATGTGCATGGGCCAGGGAGCACCTGGGCACAGTGCTCATCCCCTCACCCATTAGGCAAATATGAATCACACGAGGACCACTTCACTCCTGCCAGGATGGCTAGAGTCCAAACCACAGAGCATGGCAAGTGTCCGAGGGTGTGGACAAATCGTAGGACTGCGGTTGGGAATGTAAAATGGGGCAGCCACCGTGGAAAAGTCTGGCAGTTTCTCAGCATGTCAGACAAAGAGGTACCCTGTGACCCACTAATTCTACTCCTAGCTATATACTCAAGAGAAGTGAAAAATTTACATCTACACAAAAACCTATCGAGAGGTATTTATAGTACCCATTCACGATAGCGAACAAGTAGAAACAACCTAAATATCCAGCAACTGATGAATAGACTAAAATCATCACTAAACCCCCCCCCAAAAATCACACAATGAAATATTATTTGGCAATGAAAAGGAATGAAATACTGATGAATACTACAATGTGGGTGAACTTGGAAAACATCTAAATGAAAGAAACCAGACACAGGATCACATGTTTCATGATTCCATTCATATGAAATGTCCAGAATAACAATAGAGACAAAAAGTGGATTCCTAGTTGCCAGAAACTATACAGGATGAGAGATGAGAAATAAGCACAGTGGGTGCGGGGTGTCTTTTTGGAGTGCTGTAAAGTTTTGGAATGAGACAGTTGTGAGGATTTGTGAATATATTAAAAGCTACTGAATGTTACTCTTTAGGAAGAAGAATTTTGTGATATGTAAATGATACTGCAATAAGAGGTCAAAGGAGGGCTGGGTTCAGCCCTGTGGGAGCGTGTGCTCCGCATGTAGGAGACCGAGGTTCCACCCCCAGCAGCGCGGAAGTGAATGAATGAATGAAGCAAACAAGGACTTTTGAAAGTTGTCATTTCATGTCCATTGCGTGTTTGCCCCCACACGTTGTTCCTCTTCCGTGAAGGTCTGTTTGTGTGTCACCAGCTGCAGTGGGGACAGAAGAGAACAGAAACAGTTGCTGGTTCCTCTGGCCCGGCTCTAAGTATGGCGACTGCAGGCTCAGAGGCCCCAGGTGGACGTGACCTCTCCCTGTCTCCTCTGCAGCACGGCGATTGTGTTTTATGTCCAGAGTGGGCCGCCTTTCAAGGCGCTCAAGGCTGCCCAGGTGGCCCGGAACCTGCACAGACGCCTCTCGGAAGAGAAGGCAGACTTCCTGCTTTTCAAGGTCTTGAGGATTGACACGGCAGGTACGCCCCCTACAGGAACATCCGGAGAGAACAGGCCTTGCCCGCCAGTGGTGAGTTTCACTGGTACAGAAAGGTGTGACCTGTGGGCAGTTTCACCTTAGCATCCAGGGACTTGTTTTGCTTTTATTTCTGCAGTAGGTTTCTGCCGCACACATTTGCCAACTACTCTGCCTTGGGAGGAAACGAGAGCAGTAATAGCCATGGGTCAAAAACTACTTTTGAATTTTTAAGTTAAGGGTTTGCAGTGTTGTTCAGGCTGTCCTTGTTTTTCTGGACTCCAGTGATCCTCCTGTTCGAGACCAGCCTTGGCTACAAAATAAATTCAAGGCCACCCTGAGATGCATAGAGAAACCTTGTCTCAAAAAGACCAAAAAAAAAAAAGATAATCCTCTTGCCTCAGCCTCCAAAGTAGCTGAGACTTCAAATATGGACCAAAGCTTTTGAAAATTGAAGATGGTTTATAAGTGCCTTTCAGGTATAGCTCTTTTCTTAGTACCTTGCTGTCTATCTGTTAAGGACAACAGACCCATTCACTGTTCACAGCCTTGCCCTCATCTCCTGAGTCACAGGAATAAATATGAGATCGAAGTGGCCATTTCAGCTGGAGTTTCAAGGGCCACAGCAATGTTTGATCAGCAGATTTAATGTGTTTCAAGTGCATGACAAGCTATATTAACTTTCTCAGTTATGATGTGGAATACATTTTTAAAATAACTTCATTTTTTTTCTAGCTATGAAACAATATTTGTTTATTGAAGGAAATTTGAACTATCCAGAAAGGCTTAAAGAAGAAAATAATCCTCAGGATTTTAAAGTTCAGAATTTCCACTATCCAAAGAACTTTTGTTAATATTTTGATGTACTTCTTTCCAATTGCGCCATCTCTAGGAACATGTAATATAATCAGGATGGTTAGATATATTTTAATGGTTTATTTAACTTCAAATCATATTATGATCATTTCTCAAACCCTTAATATCTCTTTAGTGAGATGCTTTATGGCTGCATGGTTCCTCACTGGTTATGATGACTAGAAATTATGCAGCCAGCCTCCATGCATGGACTTCAAGATTGATCTTAAATAATATTATAATCTAAACACATACTTGTGCATATTCCCAATTATTTTCATTAGATGCCTTCTTAGCTTTTTTTCTCAGGCTGGAGGGTGCTAGGATTTTTTGCTGCATTTCAAGGCTTCTGCTCTGTGTTGTGGTTGGCTTTTTCTGCTCTTGCTTCCTGGTGAGAGTCTCAGGGATGAACGATTCCCAGAACCCCTGCCCACACCACAAGAGAGTCTTCAGCAGCACTGAGGGCCCACACTATGGAAGGTACAGAAGAGGCGGAACCTGGGCATTCCTTCCCTCCACAGGGACCTCAGCCTGCCACTTCTTTGCAGGCTGTCTTCTCACATGTTCCGGCCATGGCCATTGTGACCCCATCACCAGGCGCTGCGTGTGCTCCCCACTGTGGATGGAGAACCCTGTGCAGCGTTACCTGTGGGACGAGGAGAGCAACTGCGGTGAGTGCTGAGGTGGAGGGCTCTGTGCTCCCTGAAGCCAGAAACACCTGCCTGGCCTCACAGCTGTAAGCTTGTAGCTTGCTCTTGCCTGAAGCCAGGTGAACCAGCTGCTGAGCTAAGATCCCCCAGCAGTGTGCCTTTGGGGTGTGTGTCTGAGCTTATGCAGAAGACTCCCCCAGTAAAGAGATGCACTTTGGCACAGCAGATGTGCTATCTGTCACAGGCATTTCTAAGAAAGAGCTGCTTCGGATCACGGCTGTTTTAGGTTGTAGCTTCCTTGACTTAGGCTTCTGGGGATGTGTTGTCTCTTGTGGACCCATTGGAACCAAAAAAGTCTAGACCATCACCAGTGTCTTCTGGGCTGGCACCAGTGATTGGAGCCCTAGCATTAGATGCCCAATTGGGGACCTGTGGGCTCTTTTGGGGGCCAAAATGACATTTTCCTGCTAGTCTAGTGCTAAGAGTACATTTGTTGTCTTGGGGACCTAGGTGGGCATATTTGGCAGAAGAAAAAGTAAGAGCTGGCTGCCAAATGATATTCCTGTGAATATCTCATAGACTTTTGGCTAAATTTGCACATAACCAGCTTTGGAGTCGCTGTTCTGAGCAGTGCGACAGAGTCGAGCCCGAGTCTTTACTCCATCAGCTTCTCTGCACCTGAGTTGCTGTTGCAAAGCTTTTTACATCAGACTTCTGCAGGGACCAGTTAGACCTGAAGATTAGAGTTTCCTAATTGCTCTCTGTCCCTTAATTGTGTCTTCGTGCCACTGGCGGCCACACAAACACTTGAATGGCTTTGTTAAGACCAAGTCAGAACTTTTAGAAGAGGGCTGTGATTCTTGGGATTCGGGAAGGAAAGTTTTGATGCCCCATGTGTACGTATAAGAAGCATTCCTACTTCGTTGATTCATGTTCATTGTTTTAGATTATTTTGTTCTTGAGAGTAATATGTGCTCCATAGGGTCCCTGATCTGAGTGAACGGCCAACAGCGAGGCAGTGGGTTTATTCTTGATGTATTTGTGTCTTGCCCTGCTGTGCTCTGCAGCCAGTCCCCAGGTCATGTCAACACTGATGGTCTCTGCTTGGTTGGACTCGGAAGCATTTCCTATGAATCATTTTGCAGCAGAGGTGTTTTCCAAGCAGCATCTAATCCTGTCCACTCTGGTCTTCCGTTTTTCAGAGTGGAGCGTCCTCTATGTGGTGGTGCTAGCTTCGGCTCTCGCAGTGCTCGCAGGAGGCGCAGTGTGGTTTTGCATCTGCTGCTGCAAGAGGTACCTGGCATGTGTATTTTTTCCTGGGAGATAAAGGCACATCACTAGGTGCAGCTTAGACGCTGTTTGCTTGGATTTGTTAAACTGCTAACTATGGGACAGACACTTTCTACTGGTGACTAGGCCCATTAGCCACTAGGCTGATGGGCTAAGTGAATGGCTTGGTCCTGGGAGGGGCTGTCTCCTCCAGTGCTCACGTCTGGGGAAGGCAGCCAGCAGCTCTGCATCCTCTCAGTGTGACATGGGTCCCCCACACCTCACTTCGTGGCTCTGCTGGTCTCAGCATTGAAAGGAGTTCTAGAACTATACTGGTGTATCTGATAGACCTTGATTTTTTAATTATATGAATGATCGGATCTATTTAATCCTTTCTAATACATTTAAAACTTGAAGTGAGGCAATAATACCGCTAGAGAACTTTTGTGTTAGGTTTTTCCTTCTTTTTTCTTGGGAGCTGATATCTGAGAAGACCCCGAGCCCTCTTCTGGTCCGAATCTTCCAGAACCTCACACTCCTTGAGCAGATCTGTAGGCAGAGTGATTACTTGAGTCCTCAGAAGAGAGCATTGCGTCTATTTTTCTGTACAATACACTGTAAATCCTCTCCAATGATGTGCTCAAAATAATAGGCATACTAAGATTAATAGTGATTTTCAGAAATCACTTATGAATTATTTTAGTTTTATTTGTGACCATGCTCCCAATGGTGACTGGTAAAGAGAACCACGCTCCAAGAAAGAGGCTTAAACCCCATTAAGTTTCTGCAGAACCTGCAGGGTGCTGTGTATCACTGACTGGGTGTGAGTTCAACATTCTGCAGCTCTGTGACAGATACGTGAAGCAGACGGTGATGGCGATGATTGCAGTGATAACTGTGAATACGTAGTAAGAATTTTTCACTGTGGTTCATGGCAAAGGGCTTGCTATGTATTACCCTGTCCTCCTCGCAGCCATCTGGGAAGGGGATAGTTCTTGCTCCCACTTACAGGAGAAAACAAGGAGACACAGAAATCCAAAATAATTTCCTAACGTCACCAGCTAGTAAGTGCTAAACCAGAGGTGATGGGCCCATGTTCTGAATCCCCACCTGACCAGAAAATTGAAATTTCTGTTTGCTCTCTGTATACCTAAGCATGGATTTGATGTGTATTTTCAACTCATCCTCTGCAGCGTAGAATGAAGCACAAAGGGCCAGCCTGGTTTTCATGTGCTATGAAAAAAAACAAAACAAAACTGGATTTTGCTAAATAATTCTGGGAACTTACTATATTATAATTTCTGTCGTCTCTTCATCCCCTCTCCCCAGCATCTCTAGTTTCATTCCTGCATCTTTGGACATTCCAGGGAACTGCAGTGTCAGGGGAGAACTTGTCCACCCAGGTCTTCCTGAGTATGGAATTTCTTGAGGACAGACACCCCCTGGACCAACACACAGTTGTTAAGGGCTGTTGAGGGGCTCAGGTGTGGGTGAGGCCTGTCCCAGGGGGCGATAGTGGCATGGCAGGTCACACCCCAGTGCATTTCTGCAAAATGTTTCTGCAAAACGTACTTAAGCAACACTGCATTCTGACCTAGCCTCGCACACACACATCAACAAGATGTTGTGATGCCGAGTGTTAGATTCTAAAGGCAGAACATTGTCCGTAGTGCCTTCCACATATTTGAAATCCTGGATCTTGGTCACCATTCTGAGAACATGAGCTGAGCTTTTCATTGTTTCTTTCAGAAGGAAGAGGACTAAAATAAGGAAAAAAACCAAGTACACCATCCTGGATAACATGGATGAGCAGGAAAGAATGGAACTGAGGCCCAAATACGGTAAGATCATCTCTAGGTTATTCAGTCCAGGTATTTGGCTGAGTGTTAACTTGGGTTTAAAGAAGAATAATACGCAGTAGTCAGCATGTGAATGAGGAACGTAGAGCCTGGAAGTCTGCAGAAAAGAACCACACCATTGATCCCAAACGTGTTCTGCGGTGGAGGTTGGGTGGGGGTAGGTTGGGGGTGGCTTTGTACCAGAAATGTGATGACATTTGGTAGAGAGTTTGGGAAGAGGGATGGGAAATGTTTGTCACTTGCTGGTCCCTGCTGTGTGGCCATGAAGCAAACAGTACTTTCTTGAGGAAGGACCCCCAGTGCTGGGCCCTGTGCTTTGTGCTGTGAAGGAGGTGAAGCAGTCATGCATCGTCCCCCAGCTCATCTCTGAATGCCTTTCCCATTAAGCCTGTCAGACTGGATATGCAGCCAAATGACATTTGGACTTTAACAGCAAACATTTTTCAGCAGCTGTGTTCGTAATGCTTGTGCAGAAGATGGACTCTTCACAAAGCATATTGATCTTCACTTTTAGAATCGTGCCTCGCCCAGCTCAGTTGACTTTTAGATTCTCATTTATTAACTGCTGCATCCTTAATGTGCTTCCTCTGGCCCTCTGAGGCTGCGTAACACTGATCCCATGGATTTTCTGTAGTTAAGGGTTTATGACTCATTCTTTCAGAGCAGCATAATCACTTGCAGAGCTGTGAGCTACAGTGTTGTCCTGCGGCAGTGTAGAGACCAAGCAGCCCTGAAGATGAGGGTAAAGGCCCAGGAGCTCGGCCTGAGGGAGGCTGGAGATCCGATCTGGGGTGTGGCAAGTCCTGCTGAGGCCAGCAGATTGTGCATGGAGAGTGGAGTTAGGAGGTGCTGGCCTGGCCGAAGAGACGACACAGGAAATACAAACAGTAGTGTGTGTTTATTGGGTGATCATCATTTATTTACATCACGCAGTTTAATGCCAGAGTATTGCAAAGCCACTTTATACCTAAGAGCTCAGGGTGCTTTGGGTTTTTTATCTTACCTACCTTCCACCTGGGGTGCACCTGTCCTGTTTCTCTGCCTCTTCCCCAGGTTTGGAACCTTGGTCACCAGGGCCCTACTTCCCCTCATCTGTTGCACTCTTCTTTTCTTTATTATTGTCTTCACTTACCACCCTTGCTCAGTTCCTCCCTCTTTTTTTTTTTTTTTTTAAGATGGGGTCTCGATATGTAGTTAAGGCTGAGCTTGAGCCCATTGTGTAGGCCAGGTTGGCCTTGATCTCACATTGATCCTCTTGCCTCAGCCTCCCAAGTGCTGGGATTACAGGGCTGTGCCACCATGCCAGATTGGTTCATCTTCTTTTAACCTGACCTCTAATCTAGCAGTAATAACAATAATCTTAAACAAGTATTCCATGCTTAAGGCATTCTGGGTATTTTCCACACTATCCATTTAATTCTAATCCTAGTAAGTTAAGCAGTGTGAAGTACAGGAAATACAAACAGTAGTGTGTGTTTATTGGGTGATCATCATTTATTTACATCACGCAGTTTAATGCCAGAGTGTTGCAAAGTATGTACCGAGATGGTAAAGTATGTACCGAGATTCTCCCTCATTTTATAGAAGAGAAAACTGAGGCACAGGAAAGTGTGCTGAGTGCCCAGGGTGGGTGCAGCTGGCTGCTTGCATCAGAGCCCGGCCTTGTGTCCCCTGCCCCATCCTATCTTAGTCTCTCTGGCTGTGTGACAAAGCGCCACAGACCAGGTGGCTCAGACCACGAATGCTCAGAGGGCAGAGGTGGCGTTGGCAGTGGTAGAAGCTTCCCCTACCCCTACCTGGTGGAGGGGACAGGGCTGCTCTGTGGGGCCTCTTTTGTGAGCACACGGGTCCCATTGGTCACCTTCCAGAGGCCCCGCCTCTCTATACTATCAGTTTTTTGGGGGGTGACACATGATTTTTTGGTGACATAGCTTTTGAACCACAACAGCCCGTGTCTGCAGTTGGTTCTCTCGGGGCCTCCTTCTCCTGCACACTGTGGTTCTATTCATATCTTAAAATGTACCAGTGTGTCATTCCTTTGCTTATGGAACACAAATTCAGACTGCATGGCTTGCTTGTGTTCCTATGTTCTAGGAGGTCCCAGCCTCCCTCTCAGCCCCACCTTCATTGTTTCCCTCCTGAGTCATGAGCTCCAGGATCTGAGGTTTTTTGTTTGTTTGTTTGTTTGTTTGTTTTTAAGACAGGGTCTCTCTGCATTGCCTAAGGCGATCTTAAACTCTTTGGTTCAAGCATTGCCCAAACTGATTTTAAACTCTTTGGTTCAAGCAATCCTGCTTCAGCCTCCTGGGTAGCTGGGACCAAGGCGTGTGCCACCACACCCAGCTCATCTACCAAACTAGTTTTCTTTACATCTTTATGGATGTTTCTAAATACTCCATGCCCCTTCCCTGTCTTCCTGTCCAAGTCCTCCTCTTTCTTCAAATCCCATCCTATGCGAGAAGCAGTCATAGCCATCAGCATGTGCTTGTCTTGTCTTGTTGCACGCAAGAGTTTTTATTTCTTACCTCTTGTGAGCTACTGTTTTTGGAGGGGTGTGTTAAACCCCTAGCTAGACTCTAGAAGTTTTTTAAGAGGAGTGAACATGGCTCCTTCCTGTTCTGTCTTATTTTGACCCTCAAAAATGAAATCTACTTAAAACCCTTGATTGGACTCAGTAGCAAACTCCTAACAGCTTTCCTTTCTCAGTGTTTCCTGCACACCTAGTGCTGGGGCAGTGCTCTGAGGTGCTGTCTCATTTAATCCCCACCGTAAGCCCCTGAATGCTGCGTGTCCCTTTCCTGTCTTTTGTTATATCCCAGGTTAATAAATGAGGAGAAAGGGAAACCCAGAGAGGGAGGTTAGATACCTTCCCCAGGGTTACACAGCTGGGAAGAGTCAAAGCTGGGCATCCGGCTCCTGTTACTGCAGCCTAGGAACCCCATACCACCTGCTGCATTGGGGGTCATTGCTTTGAAGGTGAGAGGGCACAACTCTCTGCTCCTTATGTGTCCTGTAGCCCGAAGGACAGGGCTGAAGGTGACCACTGCTGTTTCTTCTAAGATACTCTGCTGCTTCTCCCCAGGTCTTAAGCATTGCAGCACCGAGCATAACTCCAGCCTGATGGTGTCCGAGTCAGAGTTTGACAGTGACCAGGACACCATTTTCAGCCGAGAACGGATGCAGCGAGGCGACAGCCAGGGTTCCATGAACGACCCCGTTGGGAATGGCACCTCCTTCAGCTACTGCTCAAAGGACAGATAATGGTGCAGCACTGAAGCAGGGGACCTGCCCTGCGGCAGTCCACATGCGACACTAGCTTTTGACAGCATCATTTGTTGCCCCTCCCATGGGCAGGGGGTGTCTCCCCAGGAGGACAAGACTGGTTTTTTGAAATTTTCAAGAAAAAAAGAAACAGAATTTTGCCCTTTTAACTGGGATGCTTGTTAATAGGAATAAAGGCTGGGTAAATCTCCTAAGGTATATACTTATAAGAGTTTTGTAAATTCGTAGCTGGTACCCTTTCATATTGCTCATGCTAAAATAAAGGTGAACACCTGTTTCTCTATGTAGACCCTTAGGGAAGATGACTCAAAGAAGGATGTCGGGACAGCTGGTCACCCTCAGTAGCTGAAGTCACCTTTAAGGACAGCTGGCCAAGCAAGGCTTTGCCGGCCGGACCTGCAGCCTACAGCTGGGTGTAATGTCCTCCCTTGGGGAGGCCAAACGCTCTCTGCTGAGCTCGACACCTTCCCATGCCTTCGCCTCAGCCAGTGCTGGGTGTGTTCTCTCAAAACCCCCAGAGTGAGGAAGAACTGAATTCAGGGACAGGTGGCAACAGCAGGGGAGGTGAGGGTTCAGGACTTGGAGGTTCAAAGTTGACTACAGCATTGCACATTCTTTGTCTTTCATTCTCTAAGAAAAACAGACTACACGGAGGCCTCTCGGCTCCGGTCTCTTATTAACAGCAGTGAAGTTGATTAGTAATTCAGGGAACACGTATCAAGCATATAATGTATGCTGTGCCCCTGGGCCGCCGTGAATAAGGGTAACACCTCTGTGACTGTGTGACTGTTCTGAAGCTCTGAAAGCAGCCCGTCCTGATGGAAACGGGGCGGTCTTCATACTCTGGACTACAGGTGCTTCCCAAAGGGCACCTGGATATAGACATCCGCATGTATGTTTAAAACATATTTAAAAAGAAAACAAAACAAAAAGATTTATTAAACAGCTTTCTATCAAATCATTGTAAACGTGGAAAAAATTAAACCATTTCTACCCACAAAATAGCACCCTGAGCAATTAACTGAAGTTAATTGTAATTCAGCACAGTGGTGCATGCTCATTAATCCCAGCACTCTAGGAAGCTGAGGCAGGAGAAGCCACAGGTTTGAACCCAACCTGGGCAATTTAGTGATGTAGTGAGACCTTGTCTCCAGGTAAAATATGCAGAGGGGCTAGGGATGTGGCTCAGTGCAAAGGATCTAGTTTCAGTGCCTAGTACCAGAGAAAAGAAAAAGTAGCCTGCCAAGGTGATTGGCCCCTGCAAGCCCCCAGCTCCTTGTGGTCCTGAGGCCTTCGTAATGCCTAGACCATTTTTTGTAGGAAGAGCAGGAAGAGAGAGAACCAGTGTTGTGGCATCACCTAAAGAGCATCCTGCTGCATGTGCTTCATGATTTGCAGCGCAGCTGGGGTTGCCCAAGGTCACACCCTGAGTGATGGATCTGAGAATCCTGCTGCACTGCACTAAGAACTCCCACCCCAAACGCTGGAGGGCAAAATCTGCACGGCCTGCAGGGCTACTGGAGAGTTCTGTTCCTAGGATTTAGAGGGAGCTCTTTTAACATGGCCAAGAACAAAGGACATCAGGAGAAAGCACCCACCTGTTGCTCCTGTTAGATCTCTGTGGAGCCACCTCTCCCTCGCCATCTCCCTCCTTTTCTGCCCCTGGCTGTCTCAGCCTGGCCTCTGTGACCCCTCCACCAGAGTGGTCTGGAATCTGTTGGGGAATTAAAAAATAAACACAACAGTGGTGATGAGAAAGGGGGTCCTTTTTCATTACCCCACCCCACATCAGAGGTCCAGAGCACAAGCTGTGCTGCCACTTGGCAGTCTCTCTTTTTTTTTTTTTTCTTTTTGATACCAAGGATCGAACTCACAACCAATGCTTGCAAGGCAGGCGCTTATGCCACTGAGCTGAATCCCTGACCCACCTGGCAGTCTTGATCTTGTGCTGCTGTGTCATGGTCTTCAGGAGATGCAGTACTGGAAGAGCTTCCAGTAAACAGACAGACGGCTGCGAGAGTATGGGAGGGTGTATGCGGGGCTCACAGCCTGGACAAGCACTGATACTTGCTGGTTTCCATTGAGAGAAAGAGGAGTGGAACCTACAGCATCAGCAGCCCACACGTTTATACCTGCAGAATTCCAAAGACAGTTTGTCACTCAGTAGGCCAGGTGTGGTCCCATGAGGGTGAGGAGGAGAGGGAGCGTGTCCTTTTGAGTGTGACCAAATCATGGGCTGTGCTCTAAATCTTGGTTTTATTTTTGAAAATGTATGGTTTCCCTCGTATGTCAGCAAGCTCTGACTTGCTAATGTAACACTATTAAAAATATATGCTAATCTATGAAAAAGTGTTTGTATTTTCTGTAATGCTGTTTCTAAGGGAGAATTTTTTTTAATGCTTTCATATAGAGAGAGTCCCTTGAGTGTGAGTCAGAAGCTGTTACCTTAGCTTGTTCTCCCGCTCCCTGGCAGCCAGAAAAAGGGGGTTCTAAATTTTTGAATGACTGAAAAGAAATCAAGTATTTTGCTTCTTGCAACCTGTATGAAATGGAGATTTGTGGGTCCTTTAAATAAAGTCTTACTGGAACACATTCACATTCACCCGTGTACATGGCTGCTCTACAGCATAGTTAAGGAACTTTTGACAGGAACAGTCTACAAAGCCTAAAATGTTTACTAGCTAGTTTTTCTTTCTTTCTTTTTTTTTTTTAATAATTTTATTTAAAGAGAAAAAAACAAAACAAAACAGAATAAAGGGTAGCAACAATACAGTATTCCAAGGAAAAAATGAACAACAACAAAAAAAACCTAAGAAATTATTGCTTGACGAATTACATACTGACTTCTTGGAAATAGTTGTTCAATTTACAAAGTTAAAACATGTAAAGTAGACATTCAAACAGTGAGACTGTTAACAGTTCTGCTCCACAGTCTGACAAAAACAGCAATATGGTAATCCATCTTACCCATGCAAATATACATGCAATTATATCAAAAGGGTAAAATTAAACACCACAAAACAGAGCAAAGTGGACCACAAGAAAGCAATGTAAGAGACAAAAATTTCAAAACTAGACAATCGGAGATACTCACTATCATATTGACTCTGGTTTCTTCCAAATAGTTGTCCATATTGTCACATACAGAGAACTCACATGAAACAACATAGTATGGAATTGATCTGAGCAGGACAAGGAGGGCATTTCAGGTCTTCAAGACCA
>PVJX010044707.1:0-13093 GCA_004027295.1 Dolichotis patagonum
CTGGCTGCTGCTTCAGACCCTTCCACATTACTGTCCTCACTGATTCACCCTCCAGAGCTGTGTGTGCATCTGTGCACCAGGCTGTTGTCCTGGGTGCTGGGGTTCCTATTGGTCTTACACTCTTCCAGCTGGCCCAACCTCCAGGATGCAATGGATGAGGCCCAGATCACCAAATCACTGTCCTCCAGCCAGCCTACCCTCCAGGATGTAATGGAGGAGTGTGGATGTAATGGAACACGATCTGACATCATCAAAGTGGGCCCTCAATGCAATCATGTTTTTGTCTTTATATGAGAAAAGATTTAGACAGACAGAAGACAGCATGATCAGAGAAACAGAGATTGCAGTGATGCAGTAACAGACAAAAGATTTCCAGTGCCACTGGGGGGCTGGAAAAAGAGAAGAGAATGGATTCTCTCCTGGACTCTTAGGAGGAGTGCTGCCATGCCGCCACCTTGATTTCAACCAATGAAACTGGTGTCAGACTTCTGGCTTGCAGACTCTTTTTTGTTCGGTTTAATTTTTTGGAGACAGGACCTTGCTGTGCAGCTTAGGCTGACCTTGAACTCACTACATAGCCAAAAGTGGCCTTACATTCCCAGAAATCCTCCTGCCTCAGCCTCCCAAGTGCTGGGATTACTGGTGTATAGCACCACACCTAGCTGGCCTGCAGAAACTCAAAAGAAAATTTTATTTTAGGTCATCAAGTTCGTGTTCATTTATTATAGCAGCCATAGCAACAAATAAAGAAGGTAGATCATGACTGTAAAGAATAATGCTGAGGTGGAATGGAAACAGATCGTGTCAAAGGACAGAAAGTTAAGAGCTCCTGGGCAAACATTTTAATTCTGTTGTTTAGTCTTTTTTGTTTGTTTATTTTTTGGTACTGAGAATTGAACTCACAACTTCACATTTTCCAGGCAGGTGCTGTGCTGCTGAACTATATCCCTGATCCCTGTTGTTTAGTCTTTAAGTGCAAGGTTAACAGATGTGTAGAAGAGAAGCTCCTTTGGGGACATACTGGGAGTTGAACTGATTACCTGAGGGCCTTCACACTAAGCTACCTCCCCAACCACATTTAATGTTTTTTAAATTTTGAGATAACATTTTGCTAAGTCATTAAGTTGCCTAAATGAAGCCTAAATTTTCGACCTTCCTGCTTCAGCCTCCCAGAGTGCTGGCATTATGGGCCTGTGTCGCTACATCCAGCTGAGGTACTGCTTTTTTTTTTTAACCTTTTTATCACTAATGTATTTTATTAGTACATGTTTGCAGTACATGATGATTGTATTTATCGTGATGAGTCTGTGCACCTACATAATGGGTCTTAATTCTTTTTGTCCCTTTCCCCTCATGCTTCTCCCTGCTCCCTCCAACTCTTCACTCTCTTCCTGTCTGAAAAAATTCTATTTCCAGTTCTTTCTTTGATTTTCTCTTTTTTTTTTGTCCTTTTCCCCTTCCTTCCCTTCTTCTCTACCTCGTTTCCCTTCCTATTTGAAAAAAAAAATAATCTCCCTACTTCCTACTATCTATCCTTTATTTTGCCCTTTACTTCACTTTTTTTTAGTAATACAGAATTTTCACACAGTGGATTGAGACCTTTAGTAGACTATGACCTGTGTTTTTGAGATGGAGTCTTGCTACATGGCTTAGGGAGGCCTTGAACTCACTATATAGTCCAAGTTGGCATGGAAATCACTGTCCTGTTGCCTCAGCCTCCCAAGCGCTGGGATTGCAGGCATGTGCTGCCACACCTGGCTCTGTGACTAGCATGTTTTTAAATGTGAACTGAATAGAACACAGAGGCTGACACTAACTCTTGTTGACTGAACCATGTACTTCCCCTGCCTTCCTATGAGCAGCCATTGCACACACTCTTTCAGTCTCCTCCTTCTCCGATGTTCTCAGCCAGATGCCCCTTCCTTTTCCCATGGTGCCTTGCACTTCTTATTTTATGCTCCTCCTCACCTTGCAGAGTGCTCTTGCCTGTTCATGTACTGAGGATGCATTCATTCCTACTGTGTCTCAGCCCCTGGGCTGGGTGCTGGTTCTATTTTAGTGCTGGTCTCTCTCCTCCCTACATTTCTCTGAGAAATACAGTGTTTTAACTTTTATCTCCTCCATGCCTCCTGCAGGTCTACCACATGAAGAGGTGCTTGATGAGATTATGAGCTGTGGCTTTAGTTTTCAGAATTCTTTTCAAAAATTAATTTTGCAGTACGTACTGCCTCATTCTTCCAAAGTGTACTGCTATAACCAGCTCAGAATTATTCTTTTACACAAATTCAAATGGCACTTGGGAGAGATCATCTGGTCTGGTCTGGCCCAGGGAGGCACGAGACAGAACATTGCTGTAAGGGCAGGCCTGATAGGCTTCAGTTTCCTGGAAGTATGGTCATAGAAATGCTCCAAATTTGGGCTTCCAAATATTGGTGATCTCTCAGTAGCATTGAATGCATCCTTTATCCTAGGCACATCACCTACCACAGCAACCTGACCCAGCTATGGAGGGATCTCCTGACAGATGAAGAAATGGAAAGAGTGCTTACAACTTGGAACTGGTCCTAATTGCAGGTCCATCTCAAGAAGATAGCCTAAAATAAATTTCAGTCTACAGGAATTTTGTTTTTGTTTTTGTTTTTGAGACAAGGTCTTGCTGTGTAGTCCAGGCTAGCCTTGAGCTCACTGTGTAGCCCAGGCTGGCTTCAAACTCGGGGCAATCCTTCTGCCTCAGCCTCCAGAGTGCTAGGATTACAGTTGTGCACCTACCATACCTGGTAGGAATTTTTAAAAGAAAAGGATACCTTTCTTTCCAAATTTATTCTCTTGTACTAATTTATTGTAACATTTTCATCTCTTTAAAACGTCAAACTGGCCCTAAAGCAAGGCCAGCAGATTGCTGTAGCTGCTGGTTTCAAACAAGAGCCTAAAGAGAATTCTTTCAGTGGTCTGTTGGCCATTTTAGAACTTTGGAAATGGAATGGTCAGTTCATCAGAAAGAAATAGCAGGTGAGTATGGCGGACTTTCGGCGGCCTGCAGGGGAGAGACCCTGTTGCCTCGGGACCTGCACCTTGCAGTTGACTCGGGGTGCTGGGAGAACAAGGAACTCCCCACCTCTCTGGGGGCGGCTGAGAGTGTGGCAGACCTTCAGTGGCCTGCAGGAGACAGACCTTGGCGCATCGGGACCTGCACAGTGTGGTTGACTCTGTGTGCCAGGATAACAAGGAACTCCTCCCCTCCTTGGGGTCTGCTGAGAGTATGGCCGACTTTCAGTAGTCCAAAGGAGAGAGACCCTGGCGTATCAGGACCTGCACCGTGAGGTTGACTCGGGGTGCCAGGAGAACAAGGAATCCACCCCCCTCTGGGGGCGGCCTAGAGTGTGGCCGACTTTCGGCAGCCTGAAGAAGAGAGACCCTGGCACATCGGGACCTGCACCATGTGGTTGACTCGGGATGCCAGTAGAACAAGGAACTCTTCCTGTCTCTGGGGGGGCAACTGTGATCCTGCCTGCATGTGGGCTGAGAATCAGACATCTCATGTCGTCCTGTCCCCCATCCCATGTCCCCCCTTCCTCTCCCCCCTGCTTAGCAAGTGGGAGCCAGTGAAAAGATTGGCTATGTTATTTAGTATGAGCTCTCCATATGCAAAGATAAGGACAACCATTTGGAAGAAAACAAGAGACAATATGACAGATAGTGAAGATCTCTGGTTGTCTAGCTTTGAAATTTATGCTTTCTTATGTCCCATTCTGTTCTGTGTTGTTGTGTTTTAATTTTACTCCCTTTAAAAAAAATAAAACATCAAACATGATAGCCAAATGATATTCAGCAATATCTTAGGCAACAACCATATATGTAAACTATAGACGGTGATATCACTGGTGACTCAATATAATTATAACCTTGTGCATAAACCCTGCCTTTCTTTCTAGGCATTCAAAACATATGACAGACATTATCAGACTGCTTTCCATAACACTTTGTCAGGGCAGTAGAGAGCAGGCATCATTACTTGTTTTATTCTCATTCATATATTGTCAGCTTTCCTTATTTGCCCCAAACCCTGTTGGAAATATGAACAAGTGGAGGGATGATGGCTGGAGTCCTAATTTAAAAAGCAGAACTTCCTGGGGAGGCAACTTCAGGTCACAACACTAGGCTGTTTCTAATTTCAGGCATCGTTGGAGCAAGAAAGAGCACTAAGGATTAGTTATTTCCCTTCATTTGTGGGTGTAAAGAGTGGATCCCAGATAATTAGGTCACTTTAGCTGTTGTCACTCCAGCATCCATGGAGAGCTTCCGTGTATGTTTTCTTTCCAACATGGCAGTGGCATTACCAAGCATAGCTCAATAAGTAGGATCAGGGAAGTCTGGAACATCCGTGTGATTCCATAGCAATGTTTTACACTACGGTAAGTAATTCTACAATAGTGATAGAATGTGTGGAGTTGTAGAGTCTGGTTCAAGTTCCAGCTCTAACACTAAATGGCTGTGTGGTTTTAAGACTGTGTTTGTTTGCTTCTGTTTTCTCTTTCTTTCTTCCTTTCTTTTTTTGCAGGGGGTGCTTGGAATTGAGTTCAGGGCCTCATGCATGCTAGGCTACTACTGTGCCCATTTATTCAAGAAAGTTTTTTTTATCTCTCTGGGTCTCACTTTTTTAGGGTATCATGTGATGTTTCAATGCATGGAACATTTTGTAACACTCAACTCAAGGGAAGGATATCTATCTCCTGAAACATTTAGAATTTCTCTGGTATTTAAAAACATTTAATATCTTTTTTTTTCAATACTGGGTTTTGCTGTTTAGTTTAGGCTTGTTTTGAACTCACTATGACCCCAGGCTAACTTTGAACTTCCTGAAATCCTCCTGCCTCAGTCTCCTGTTATAGGAGTTATGGAGTTACAAGCATGTAGCACCACACCTGGCTCAATATCTTTCTTTTTCTTTTCTGAAATACACAGTAATTATCATTATCTACGATCATCCAGATGTGCAACAGGACAACAGAATTTATTTCTTCTATCAAACAGTGACTTAATATCTATTGACATTTCCCTATCTGTTGTTTGTAAAATGGGCCCAATATTTACTTACCCGTGGCTATGTTGATAAAAGATCATACATTTATACTGATTTATAAACAGTAAAAAATTATTATGAAGATTGGACCACTAAAGTTATGTGCTTGATTACAGGCTGTATGTACATGTAGTGGGGGCTATTAATAAAGGGTTCTCAGTGCAAGGAACTTGCCTTTAAACCTGTGAATTATTTATCTCCCCAGAAAATCAGAAGAAAAGAAAAATGAAAGGGACAAAGGAAGCCTTGGGCTACAGGTACGTGAAAATGTAAAGAATGTAGCAAGTATGGACTATGTCTAGATGGTGGAATTCAAGTTTATGTAGATGGGAGGGAGCAGGAAATGTGGAGAATAAAATTTTCCTGTGGCTTCTGGAATGCAGACCTCTTGTATAAGATCTCTGAGGTAAAGAATTCTATAGGAAGTATTTGTTTATATAATTGTAGGCAGAACTTGGTTGTGGGTAGACCAAATATCATTGTGCAGTGTTATTGCTTCTTCAACCAAGGTACATGCATACTTAGACCTCAGGGCAAGCCCACAAGACTTGAACTCCTAACCTTTAAAACACAAGACAGCTTCTTTGGCCACGAGGCATCCAGTTCTTGTTTACCAGGACTAGGAGTTCCCATCAAACAGAGCCCTATTTATTCCATGACCCTAGCAGAATAACACTGAAGAGCCCAAAGGAATATCCATTTTAAAATAGTGTGTATAGCACCAGCAGGATTCGGCAGCTCTGAATCAGCCCCTTACCTCATGGCAGCATTTACAGGCTTGCAGAGTTACATGGAAATCAGGCTGGAATGCACAGGGCTTCTATTTTTCTGTAATGACATGTTGTGAGGAGAAGGAGAGCAATTTTCTTGGACATTCCTATGAAACCAGTGCACTTGCAGTGGTTGTTGTTTGGTTTGCAAAACTATCCCAACCAGACCCAGGGCCTACTACTATCTGTGGGTGCCAGGACACTAGGCCACACCACTCATTTGTGCAGGATGTTGATCAAAATCAATACCTTTCACTTGGAATGTGTTAACCTCCCCTCGAAGCAGTCAGAAGGTGGGCTTTTGTCCCTCATTCCTTCTCGAAAGTAATTTAATGATCACATCAGAAGAATGGTTCTCTTAAAATATAATGTTAGACTTCGGCTCCAATTACAAGTTGAAACAATTTTTTAAGAAAAAAAAAACAAGAAATGGGTCTGTTCTTACATGTGACTGTGAAAAATTCATATATTACAATCTGAAAAGGAAAAATAAACAGAGTCCATGGAATTCTGTGGCAAAGAGACATGAAAATGTTCTTCAAAATGAAAAATAGTAAAATTAAAGATAAAAAAAGGCCCTCCACTGTATTTGCTGCAGGTTTATAGGCAAGCTTTGCCAAAATCTACTTTCTGGAACCTTTCCCATAGACCTGGCTCCTACCATCACTCTTGGCTATGGGAGGAAGGCTTGGAAGATCATGGCTTGGAATGTGTGAATGTTAAAATCAGACATCTTTTTTTTTTTTAAATAACAAAACAATCTTTTGGTTTTGGCTATATACATCCCGATAGTTTTAATACTGTTTTAGTTCTTTTGTTGCTACAGGTCAGAACTATTGAGAGGGCCTTGATATTTTCAGTTCATTTTCTTTGGATGACCACTCTCTCCTCTCTCACAGGGCCCTTGAGAAGCAAACAGGCACTCTTTCTTTCCATGCAGAAATAAAGAAATGACTGAGTGACTTGTGGAGGACCACACAGCAAGCTGGAAGAAGATTCTGGATTAGAAGCTTACAATTTTCATGTCACTCCCAAGACCATAACCCTGGTCCACATAGCAAAGTTTTTCTAAGACATTGAGGGCTCAAGATACATGCTGATCCACAGGTTTGAGATGCGACTTCAAACTGGGAGTCAGCACTGGGCAGAGGGACTAGTTAGGAAACTCTTTCATAAAATAATTATCACCTGCTGGGGTAGAGTTATAACTTGAAATTGTCTTCCATGAATTATTGTAATTTATAGTATATTGTAACTCAGACAGGGTAAAACTCCTGATCCCATAGATGCTAAGCAAACAACAAATGTAAAATACATGTCATATATCATATGTCACATACTTAACAGCAAGAATCAGGAAATAATGGAATCAGTGATTATTACACCACGGGGAACTGTGTCCTCAGGAAGCAACCACTAAACCTGGAAGTGATTCTGCTTAACAAAGCCAGGTAGTCAGTGTAAGTTAGCATCTTACACAGCAGCAGCTGCAATGGGAAAAGCTGTTCCCAGAAGAAGGGCAAATACTAAAACTGTTGTCATGGAATCTTGGAGTTAAGGAGATCTCTTCATGCTTCAGCAGTATGTAGAACCACTAATTTTCTGCAGCTGAATTTTTACTGATACCAGCAAGAGGACTCATGAATAGAGGACATGGGATATAGGACAGTGTGGGACACAGATAAAGAGCAGTAGAAGATGCCCTACCATGGGCAATGGAAGGTTCAGGAAGAACCAGGACAGAGAAATTTCCACTGGTCACACTCATCTAAAGCAAAACAGAGCCATGCTATACATAATAGCTTCCTATATGCATACATTTACTTGTGTTCATTGTTTATAAATTTTTTATTGTCTTGGTACCCTAATACTATATTATCTCTGTTGGTTTCATAAAATCAGATTAAAACTTTTTTTTGCACTATTAAAGGTTGCTGTTAGGAATCTGGGAAGAGACGGTAGTTGAATGAGTATGTTAGGCTTTATTTTCTTCCAAAACTTTCTGAAGTGTAATTAAATGGATTTTAGAAAAAAAAAAAACTAGAAACCAAAGGGACAAAGAGAATAGAAGAAAAGAAAAGAAAAACAAAACTTTGGATGGTAGACAGCACTGCATTAAGTGATAACTGACATGAAATGCCAAATTTTATGGAGAAGTGGGGAAACTGAGAAGCAGATCAATTTACACCGAACCCCCTGAGTCTTAGGAATCAGTAACTGGAGTTGCCTCCTGAAATGAGACATGAACATAAGCTAAAATCAGCAGATTGGGTAAAATTATATTTAAAAAGCCCTTAAATGAAAGAGTAAATAAATAAAATAATGTGTTATATCCACACAATAGAATACTATTCATTAATAGAAAAAGTGAAGTTCTGATAACTGTTATGGGATGGATAAACCTTGAAAACATACTAAGTGAAAGAAGCGAATAATAAAGGGCCACATATTGTATGATGCCATTTATATGATGTGTCCAGAATAGGCAAACTAATATAAACAGGAAGCAAATTAGGACTGGAGGAAGGGAGAAAAAGAGCATGTTAACAGATGTAAGTTTTCCTTTTGGAGATTATAAAATTTGGGGGGCAAGCCAGGTATGGTGGTCTGTGCCTATAATCCTAGCACTTGGAAGGCTGAGGCAGGAGGATCACCAACTTTGAAGAAAAAATATATATAGAAGGCTGGGGATGTAACTCCATACAAAGACCCTGGGTTCAATCTCAAAAATAAAACCTGAAATACAAAAACCTAAGGGGAAATGTTGGTAAGGTACGGAGCTATGCAAGGGGGCACCAGGAGTTACTTGGAAAAATCTCTGTACCTTCCACCCAGTTTTACTGTGACCTAAAACTGCTGAAAGAAGTACAATCTATAATCAACAAACACATAAAGAGATGGATACAGCCCCTGCTTTAATGGAGTGTATCTTCTAGCATGTATTGTTCTTCAAAAGAAAAATGTCCATAAGTACTTTCACAAAATGTGAAAAGTTGGTCCTAAAACTCCGTGTGCTGAGTGAGGACAACCAGACAGGCAAGTGGTCCCCTGACAAAATGGGGCCCAACATGGCTGCTCCTACCCAGGTGCATGTGGAGGTCCTCACCGCATGGCATCCAACATCCACATTTTACCTGACCACAGGGCTGGCTGGAGGGTAGAAGATCTATGGTCAGCTCTTCGTATCTTGGGCTGGAAGCACATTGGAAACACTTGGGAAAAAATTGCATCTGTACTGAACATTCCTGTTATTTATCTCCCAAACAGCACAGAATAACAACTATTTATATAGCATTTATACTGCACTAGGCAATGTAAGTACTTTAGAAGCAATTTGTTAATTGTAAATGGGAGGATGGGTATAGGTTACATGCAAATATTATAGAAGAGACTTGAGCTTCTGAAAAGATTTGGGTATGTATTGGGATCTGAGAACCAACCCCCCCCCCAGATATTGAGTAATAACTATATATAGAATAAAGCACAATTTTTGCATCAGAATTGCCTTAAAGGAAGTCAAGTTTAAAAAAAAAAAGTCAAGATCCACTTGTTTTTACAAATGAGAGTTCTGGGCCTCTGAGAAATTAAGTCAATTAAAGGTAGAGGGAATTTGATGGTAGAATATGTTTTTGATACATCTCACAAAAATTCTAAAAAGTAGATGATATTAGTGACCCTGGTTTTAAGAGGAAGAAGAAGAAAGGCCAAGAAATTGTCCTTGTTTTCACAGGTAGCTAAATGGCAGATCAACTCTGACTCCAAGTCATGTGGTCAAATGTCTATGATAGACTTCTCCTTTAACATTTTTCTTTATAAAATAAGTCTAGTTGGAGGTAGTATTACTTGATCATTTGTTTTGAACCTTAATTATATTGGGGAAGTTCATCTTTTCCCTTGATTTGTTTTCTAAGGACAAATTAACCCAACTTTATGTTGCTATGATAGTCCTGTCATGAAAGGAATTTTTTTCAATCATGGAATCCTAAAAGCTTCAGTGCCAAAGGCCACTCCAGTCCCCCCTTTATATTTGTCCAAAATATGTAACCTAAAAATATTTATCTGAAAATCTGCATGAGCCATGCATTGGACGAAGCCGTCAGTTGAAAGCAGGAAAACAGACTTGAAATAAGCAAAAGATTCAATACTTAGCATTACAAGTCATGTTAGCCAGGAGTCAAGGCACACACTGGTAATCTCAATACTTCGAGTGGCTGAGGCAAGAGGATGGCAAGTTCACTTCAGTGATTTATGGAGACCTTGGTTCAAAATAAAAAGTGAAAAATTGTTGGGGATGTACTGTAGCTCAGTGTAAAGATCCTGACTTCAATTTCCAGTACGCAACACCCCACAAGAAAAAATATTGTTTCAATTTTTATTTTCTTATTAGTGCATGTTTGTAGTACAGAATGTGTACATTCTTTGTGGGAGTACACATAACACATCTTAATAACACATCTTAATTCTTTTTTCACCCTCCCTGCCCCTCTTTTCACCTCTTGTTCCCCTTCCCTTTTGACAAAGATCTATCTCCCTATTTCCTAATTATTTATCTTTTATTTTGCTCTTTATTTATATTTTGGGTTTCTCATATAAGAGGGGAATCATGTCATAGTTAAGCTTGTGTGTTTGATTTATTTCACTTAACATTATGGTTTCAATGTGCATCCATTTTCCTACAAATGGTGCAAATTCTTTTCCAAGAAAAAGAATATAAGCCGTATTAAGCCCTAGGAAGAAAATGAATGGAATACCATGGGAGACTAGCAAGGGCCTGGATTTGAATTGGGAGATGAAGAAAGGCCTGTTGGATACAGTGATGAGCCAAGACCAGAAAGAGTTGGAAAGGTAAATTTTAGGTGGAAGTTTGGTGGGCGGGGAGGGTAGTATTTTAGTGCAAATGTGAAAGATGTGAGATAAGGATGTTATGGTCAAGAATTTAAATAAAAACCTCACGTGACTAGAAGTGCAGTAAATGAGGAGAGAAACAGGTGTTGACATTCGACAATTAATCTGAAATCCAATAATCCAGGCACTTGTAGACCATAGAAAGTGCTCTATTTTCAATTAAATGCAATGGAGAATAGGGAAATAGCTCGGCGGTACAGCATTTGCCTATGCGTGCAAAAGCTAGGTTCTCTCAAAAATTATAAATCAATAAACATGACAGGGAGCCAATGAAAGCTTAAAGCATGTTTCAAAGACTTCTGGTCACTGTGGGGAGCATGAGAAAAGAGCACACACTGCAGAGGCAGGAAGGTGCTCGGGGGTTCTGCTGTAGTAGTCTGTGGAGAGAGGATGGGGTGTGCAGATGGAGGTCTGGGCAGATTTAAGGAATATTTTCAAAGCAGAATCTAATGGTAATGGTCTGTTGTTACAGGAGAGGGCGTTTGTAAAGATGACTCGCAGGTCTGTGGCTGTAGCAACAGAACAGACAGTGTAGTTTCACTTAAGGAGGCTGAGGGAGGCGTGTACGTTTTGGACAAGTTAATGTTGAGCTGTGCTGAGATATCTAAGTAGGCAGTTGGCTACGCGAGGCTGGAGCTCAGAAAGAGTCTGGAATGGAGAGAAATACATAGGTGTTAACAGAACTTTGATGATGTTTAAAGCTATGGCACCACCCAAGGAAAAGAGAAATAGGCGCTAGAGGAAATGCTGAGTGTCCCAAATACAGAGGCAGAGGACAAGAGAGGAACCTGCCAGTGAGACTTAAATGAAGAGCACAGCGTGGTGACACAAAGACTGAGGACAGCGTGTTTCAATAATGGTGCAGGTGACACTGTGGAATCCTGACAGGCTGAGTAGAAGGTCTGGAAAGTACCTGCTGGATTTGGTATTATTCAAGTCAGGTGCTGAAGCTGACTCTTATTGGCCCAGACAACCAATTCTGGGCATCTCTTCCCAGTTCTAGTGATGTGTAGCGATGACACATTGACACCCTAAAAGTGGTCCTGGCAGGAATATTTTACACCATTGAAGCTGACAAAAACTTCTGTAAGGATTTACTCTCTTCTCTCTCCTTTGTCCTCTCTCTTTTTCTCTCTGTATCTCTCTTTCTGTATCTCTGTCTGTGTCTGTGTTTCTCTCTTTCAGAAAGCTGGTTATTAAACCAGCCACTGGTTGGCCACTGGCAATACAACTACATTTGTCATAAAGATGGGGGGAAACTGGCCTTGTCTGTTCTGTCTGGCCCCATCAGAAAGTTTTCAGAACATTTTTAATGGAAATGAATTCCCTTCAAAGCAACCAGTAGGGTGTCTGAAAGTCCTTTGAAGTGGGCTTTTACCTTTGCCACAGATGCTCTGAAGTCCTAGCCTTTTACTCACTAACCTTCATAAATTTGACGCAGGCCAACAGGAAAAAAATTCAGTGTGGTCATATGAAGAATCTCTTCCAACTCTGAGATGCTATAATTCTGCATTGGCTGCAAGAAATTCCAGGAAGCATAAGCAGTAAACCACATTTCATTTACTCCTGGGCTTATTTACTTGGTAAAAATAATCATTAGAGAATTCCAGAATCCAGAGACTAAGACATGACATTTTTCCAGTCTTGCTTTTTTTTTTTTTTTTTGGTACCAGGGATTGAACTCACAACCTCATGCTTGCCAGGCAAGCACTTAAACCACTGAGCTAAATCCCAGCCTTGCTTTTTTATTTAAAGAGTAAAAGCTTGCTATTCTATGAAAACATAGATAAAATAATTGGAGGGTTAAAAGTTTGATATTTTCAGTACCATGACAACTGAATCAGACCATTTGATAAGCTAATTATTAGACCAATAGATATTAAGGTAAAATTATTTAAAGGACTTTTTTTTTGCATTCTAGGGATTGAACCCAGGACCTTGCATGTTAGACAAGTGCTCTGATACACAGCATATACTCCCAGCCCAAGAACTATTGTTTTTTTAATCAAAGAACAATCACCAATTTAATGAATAATAGTTTATTTATTGAAGAATATTCTAAGTCCTGCTCTCATCTAAAAGTGAGCTAAAAATTGAAAAGCACTGCAGACTTTTCAGTGTACTGAAGTCAGCAGCAAACCCAGTCCGGACAGCTTTGACACATCTTTACTCCAAAACTGTAGCAATGATAAATAATGTTTATCAAGTTTAAAAATTAAAGAAACACTTCGGTAGCCCAGAATTTCAAAGCTGTGAGCTGAGTGGCAGCTACAGGCCTTTGGTGCTCTGGGTCTGGAAGCAGGCGATACTAGCTAGAGTTTGGCTCTTTCAGAGTAAA
>PVJX010044708.1:0-13072 GCA_004027295.1 Dolichotis patagonum
AGCAGTCCTATGGGCCTTGCATTTCCCACATTCAGGATCCCAGCTTTTGTGTCATGGAGATAGGTCAGGCAAAATGCCCCTAGGAATGTTTCTGCTTGTCCATTGCCCAGGGAAGGGGCTGCGGAGCAGGGCACCAGGCAGACACTCTATCCCCACACTATTGAAACCCTGAGACCTCCAAAGAAGGATGCCCCTGCTCAGAGTTAGAAGGTCAGACTTCTCAAACTCCTCTCACTCTCCACAATTCCATCACATCCTCTTCACTAGTTGGAAGAACACTAGGCACATAGGTAGAAGACTTGATAACACTGACTGTGTCATTATTTCTGAGTGACCTTAGGCAAATTGTTGCTCCTTGGTTTGTGTAATGTGGGAATAATCTAATCTGTTGAACTGGTTATATTGAAAGACAGTGAGAAAAGTTAGTGAATGGACTTTGAAAATAAATGCAATGCTATACAGTGGTAAGATATTATTATTATTATCATTAAACAACTCTCAGCTCTTACACATTGCTCATAGAAGCCCTGGTCTTTTAATATGCCTATCTTAGGGACACTAAATTCAAAGGCTTTTCAGTGTACAGATAAGTCACCTAGGGTCTTGTTAAAATGCAGATTCTCATTCAATAGGTCTGGGCAGCCTGGATTCTGCATTTTTATCCTCCTAAGTGCTATCAGTATTTCTGAGGCAGAGACTTGAACTACTTCCTTCATAGAAAAGGAAAGGGAAATGTTCCTGTAATGGATTAAGAACAAATAGCCTAGAGAATATAGCAGAAATATGCATTTATTATAACAGCTTATAGTCAGAGATGGCCTGTGGGTCACAAAAGATAAATTTTGGTTTTGGAAAAATAGGAAGAGAGAGGATGGAGGGAGAGAAAAAGAAAGGAAGGCCAAAAGAAGGAAAGGAGAGAGAAAGAGGAAGGAAAGGAGGGAGGGAGAGAGAGAGAGACATTCATAGAGTCAAGAAGTCTTGGCCTGATCACTTCCTGGACTTCTCTGTAGAACAACCTCCATTGGTCTTATTAAGAGAGTCTGTGCTGCCCATTCTTGAACCCACACTGTTGAGAATTTTATCAATTTCTCCTGGGATGTTCTGCTTCTCTTCATTCTCAGTTTCTCGGTGGTAGAAGTAGTTGAAGTTGGAGACAATAACTGGCACAGGTAGGGCAATGGTGAGGACCCCTGCAATGGCACAAAGAGTGCCCACAATTTTCCCTCCTGGGGTGGTTGGGCACATGTCACCATAGCCTACAGTTGTCATGGTGACCACTGCCCACCAGAAGCCATCAGGAATGCTAGAGAAATGAGACTCTGGCTCATCCACCTCAGCGAAGTAGACTGCACTGGAGAAGAGGATGACTCCAATGAAGAGGAAGAAGATGAGCAGCCCCAACTCTCTCATGGAAGCCTTCAGCGTTTGCCCCAGGATCTGCAGCCCCTTGGAGTGGCGGGAAAGCTTGAAGATGCGGAAGACCCTCACTAACCGAATGATCCTCAGGATGGCCAGGGACATGTTCTGCTGGGCACTTGGTTCTGTCTCCTGAACCAGCTCTGTGATGAGAGTTGCGAAGTAGGGAATGATGGAGATGATGTCAATTATGTTCATGATGTTCCTGAAGAAGTCCGTCTTGCTGGGGCATACCACAAACCGGAGCACCAGCTCAAAGGTGAACCACACAATGCAGGTGGACTCCACCACAAAGAACGGGTCAGTGAACATGGTCTGGGGAAGGGCTGTCATGTTTGTGTTGAGGGCAGGGTCTTTGACCACTTTCAGCTCCCTGTCCTCCCGGAATTCAGGTAGTGTCTCTAGGCAGAAGATGGTGATAGAGATGACCACAACCAACACGGAGACCACAGCCACACCACGAGCAGCGCTGGAGCTCTCAGGGTACTCGAATAGGAGCCAGAACTGCCGATGGAATTCATTGGTGGGGAGCAGAGTTTCAGGGTCTTTGATGAAGCCTTCATCCTCCCGAAACTGGTCCATCGCCTCACTACCCAGCTCATAGAAGGAAATCTCATCAGCAAAGATGTCAATAGGGACATTGGCTGGCCGCCGGATTTTACCACCAGATTGGTAATAATACAGGATTCCATCAAAACTGGGCCGATTGCGATCAAAGAAATATTCATTTCTCATGGAGTCAAAGAACTGCATTCTTTTCTCCCGGTCCCCCAAGAGGGTCTCCGGGAACTGATTGAGAGTTCTTAGCTGGGTCTCAAACCTTAGGCCTGCGATATTGATGATCACTCGTTGATTTCCTTCATTCAAGATCCCAGGCTCAGGCCCTGGGGGATCCACATAGTCTCCTGGGAACTTGGAGAAGGTAGTTTCATGGTTGGTGCTGTCACTGATGAGGATCCTCCAGTTGGTAAAGGGGCTGCTCCCAGGCCGGCCTTTTGGGCTGGTTGGATCAAAATCTGTGGCATAACCTGGCTCTTCTTGGATTTCATCTGAGTTATCAAAATTGACCAGAGCAACTTCCATTTCTTTCCAGCCACACATATCCATTCTAGGGGGATTCAGGGAAGCAGCATGAAGACCCCCAGTCTTCACCACCTGCTGTGAACTGTAGAGAAGAAGAAATTCATTGTATCTAAGTCAGGGTAGGATACAGCTGGCTTTGGATTATTGAGGGAAGGCAAATCAATGAATTAAACAATGAATTATTTTTAGCTTGACAAGAAATGCTGTGGTTGTTTCATGTGGTGAGTTTACACACATTAATAACTCTTAGAAATTGCAAAGAAAGGGCCTGGTAGAGAGAAGCAAACTTTCCCCAGCAAAGGAAATCTGTATATGTGATAGCAGAGAGGGGTCACAATAAAAGAAAAGGTTGTTTTTTGGCAATAAAAAATATAATTTTGTGCTGGGGATACAGCTCAGCAGCACAGTGCTTGCTTGGCAAGTACAAGGTTGAGAGTTTGATTCCTGGTACAAAAAATATTTATATTATATATATTTAATATATACAATATTTTTATAATATAAAATATTATATATATATATATATATATATATATATATATATATATATAATTTTGTATTTGTGTGAAGTCCTTAAGTCTACCTAACACTTTTCCACACTCATTTGGATTCTTTACTACTTTCTTTCATGTTCAACAACTTTTTGATTACATCTTCAAAATATATCCAGAAGCCTACCATTTCCCATCACTTCCACAACTATTACCTCTTGGACCAAGTGGTGAGATCTGGAGTGGATGACTGAACCTGGCTAGGACTCTGTTCAGAATAAAGAAGAGGCTAGAGGAAGGGTGATCTAGTAACACTGTCCTCTATGGTAATGAGCTGTTTGTGCCTTTGGTCCCTCATCTGGAGGTAATTTCTAGAGCTTTGAGGGTACATTAAATGAGATACATATGTAAATACTTGGCAGAATGATGATTATGTTGTAGCTATTGTTTTTACCAACTTCCCTACATCATAGGAACTTCACAAGCCACCAGCCACTGGCATTTTTTGGCTCAAGTCCAAGTTGTTCATGGAGAATAATTTAATCTTAAAAGTCACTTCTGTTAGAATATAAGTAAATAATTCTGTGTATGTGGGTGTTGGCGGTGGAGTAGGGTTGGGAAAGCAAGCCCAATGGGCTTGGATATTCACAGACATAGACTAACATTTCTTCCTCAGGGCCATGCTAGTTTCAATTTCAACTGAAGAATACTGAAGCTAGGCAGGCTGGAGTGAGGGTTGGAGAGAGATAAGGCACTTAGCCTGAGGTGAAATCTGTGGTGGTCACAGCTTTGGAGTGGTTTCATTTGCAAGTTATGGGAATATCTTGCAATGTATAGTTCTTTAGTCTCTGCAGAGTGATTCCAGATCCCTTTGTCTCACTAAATGACAACAGTTGTGTGACGATAGATGTTGTCTCTGTTGATTCACAGGGGCCAAGTGACTTTCCCAGAATCACATAGCTAGAGTTACAGAGCCTTGATCCCAACCTTATCACAGCTCCCTGGCACAGGTCCTTTCTCAGTATACCATAGTCCCTGTGTCGAGCCCAGGCCTTATGGTGGAGCTGCAGGCCAGGGCTACAGAATCATACATGCTCAATTCTCCTTCCGTTCCATGCCTTTTTTTTTTTGCAGTTCAAGTGCCACATGTGTTGATGAGATCAGCAGTGGCCAGATGGGACTGCTGAGCCCCTGTTCCACTTCTTAGGAGTGAGTAGCCTTTGCAAGCTTCCTCATTTCATCAAGCTGACCCTCCTCTGTTGTTGACTGGGGAAGGATATACCACTGCTGAGCATGTCAGGTGCCGGCTTTGTACATGACGCTTGCTAAATGATAGGGTGGTCAGAAGGTAGGGGTGACACTGGTTAAAATCTTGAGACTAGAGTCAGTTGACCTGAGCTCAGATCTTGGTTCCGCTCATGGTATGCTGTGGAGAAGCACTGGCTGCACATGCGGCTCCATATGCCCTGTTTAATAAATGTGGATTATTATAAACATAAGGACTAATGAACCATTCCTGGAGCAAGAGGTCTAGCTTGAAGCTTTGTTCCACCACACAAGAATATATATTTTTGAGCAAATCTCTAGATTTTACGACCCTTAGTTTTCCAAAGTGTGAAATGGTAAATTAATGATAATTCCCACATGTAAGATTATACTGAGAATTAAATAAGGTATGCTAGTCAAAGCACTTTGTAAATTACTTTAAAATGTAAAGAATTATCCTCCACACTTCCCTCCCTTCTGCTCCACACATAAACCCAATATAACATCCTTGTGGGAAGAAAACACATTTCATGTGAAGAGTTGCAGGAGGACTTCTCAGCTCACCATCTTCCCCATCTGTTCTGCCTGACCTGCCTCAATGCCTTTGTCCCTGTTTTGTTCTGCTTGTCATGCATTTTTCCCTCCCATTTTTCCTGACTATCCCTGTCCATGCAGAGAATGTCAACGTCTTGCCTTGTCTGTGGATCCCCAGTCCAGTAGGAAGGGTCCCTGTCTATTCTGGGCTCCTCGTCTGCCTACATAGATCTCTCTTTTGCACTGAGTTTAGAGTGCCGGGGCCACGGGGTTACCCTTAATTCCTAAACTCTCACGGTTTTTAGGCTACATGATGGTGTCTTATAAGGTTTTCTCACTGCCCTATATGGCCTTGAAAGATAAGACTCACCTCTGATTCCTACTTCTGTCATCCCAATGTCAGGCTTGAAGAGGTAGCTAGGAGAGTCGCTGATGAGAATCAGGGTGGTGGGACAGAGACAAGTGTGAACAGTGTATTGTGTGAACACAGTGATTAACTTCATTAATATAAACTCCCAGAAAATGTAAAGTTAGAGGGTAAAGCAGATCAGTGGTTGCCTAAGAATGAGGCCATGGAAGAGAGCACAGGATTACAAAGGGCCTCCAGTGAACTGGTGTAGGGGTGATGTTTATGCTCCTCAACTTGGCTGTGGTGATGGTTTCACAGGTGCATTCACATATCAGAACCCATTAAGTTGCATGTTTGAAATCTACTGTACATTATTTTATCTTAATAAATATGTAAACAAGTGGTAAAGAAGCAAGCAAGTAAATAAACAAAAAATCAAAGTGCATGCTTGCCAGTGATTCCTTACGATTTTGGGACAGACCAAAAGATATGATGTGGATTGCACAGGTCGTGTGTGAAGATCTGTGAAGGACTCATTGTCGTTCCCAGAACCATGCGTGCTCTGCTGCAAGGGCTCAGCAATTGGTTTAGAAAGAGTAAATACACACTGAAGCCTGGGGCCAGTGGCAGTCCTTGGAGGCCACACAGCAGGGCTGTTCCTTTGGAGAGCAAGCAGTGCGGAGGACTCTCTCTCTCTTAGAAACATGTACAAAGTCAAGGCAGCCTCTGATTATGGCTTTATGCTCATCATTTTACCTGCTGGTGGGTGATAAATTGCAACTTTCAGTGGGAAATACCTGTTCTTCTGGAGACAGTTCACCTATTTCAATGGGCTTTGCAGTTACTATGTCGTAGAAGACAAAATTGAAGATGGTTTTGCCCTTGGAATCTCAGGTTGTGTGCCCTCCTGTGTCCACAGTAGCCTGTTGGAAGGAGAAAGATGCTTGAGGAGAGGTGAGTCCCCCAGTGAGGATAAAGCTGATGAGCAGACAGCATTTAGCAGCCTGGAGACTTTTCTGGTTGCTGCATGTGAGGTTTCAGTCTCAGAGTTTTAGATCTTTTTAATTCTATGGAGGCCCTAGCATTCCAAGGCCTCCACAGAACTACTCTGATGCCATGATGAATTCTCACCCATTGCTAAAGTGATCATAATTTTCAAGAGTTTTCTACAATGTCTCACTTTCTCTCATAGTCTCTGAGCTAGACTGGCACAGTGCTGAGGCAGGATCTCTTTATCCTGTGAACGCACTGGGCTATATTCACACATAGACTACTATGTGTGAAGGTCCTACTATCTGCAAGCTATTTGTTTCTTCCTCTCCTGCTCCTTCCCCTTCCTCCCTGCTTCTTTTTGGCAGTGCAGAAGATCAAACCCAGGACCTCATGCATGCTAGGTAATGCTCTACCAGCTGAGCTATATCCCAGCCCTTCATACTGTACTTCTAACAATCACCCAAAGGGGAACCTTTCCCTGAATATTCCTAGGTATAGATACTTTTGCTCCGCTGAGGAATCCCTAGGAATTTGTCTGTAGTTCTCTCGGCATAACACTATTCAATTTATTTTCTTGCTCCAGAACTTTGCTATCTTTTGGGTCTCTCTGCATGTGGCCCACAGGAGCAGGCTAGTCCATTCACTGTCCCAGGGCATCTTACACATCCTGTCTTTGCTGACCTTTGCTGGCTCCCCTGCTCCCTGAGCCAGACAGATTTTCTCTATGGCCTTAGACTACTGTAAACTCTGGAATACTGCTTTTTTTTCTGCTCTGAATGAGTCAAAGCATATTGTTTCTCAGGGCACGTGGGGAGAAGAACAAGATATTGAATGTTGTGTATAGCACTGTGTCTGACACACAACACGCATGCCATAGATGAGAGTAAATCTTTCTAGGAGAGCCTCCTTATCTACTTGTGCTGCCTTGGTGTTGACCACAGCTGTCTCAGTAGCCTCTGCACTCTGTAGCACGTCCTGTTGGCATGGAAATGTGGATGAGTCTTTGTGGTGTGATGGTCTGGTTCTTGACTGGAGCTGGCACTTTGTGCAGGCAGGCTATTGAAGGCTGTGCTCTATGCTTCTCCTAGAACACTCCTTGTACAGATATCTGTGACTAATGCTGGGACAGCAGGTCTGTTTTTGCAGGGTCACAGAGCTGTACTGAGCAGGGAGGGTCTGAGTCCATTCCATGGCCTTTCCTCACAGGTTGCCTTCGGTTTCCTAGCAACCCCAACACCTCCACATTCAGGTGAGGGAGCAGCTGTTCTGAGTCAGAGGATGATGGAAAGCAGTCATCCTACAAAGGCAAGTGTGTACTGTGCCTCAGGGCTTCAATGCCCCGGGAGAGGGGAGTGCAGGCTGCGTCAATGGCAAGCTCAGATGTGGCAGACTGTCAGCCTTTTAGGGAAACAATAACATCTCAAGTGGGCCTGTCACGAGTAAGACCCACTGATGTTTTGAAGTGCGCGTGACTGCAGGAAAATGGGGATGGAAGGTGGATCTCCACGCTGCTTGCAGTGAAGCTGACAGAAGAGGGCGCCACTGTCCTGCTGCAAGCAATCCCTGGCCACTATATACCTGTTCCCTTTCCTTCCATCTTTAGTTTCTTCCTTTTGCCCCAGGTTTTGCTGATTGTCCCTTAAAGTAGCTCTCAAACCCACCCCTTCCTGCTCTTTGCCTCTTCTGCAGCAAGGTCTATCTCTTTGACTCTTGCCAATCTACAGGCCCAACCTCTCTAGGGAGGTGAAAGAGGAGATATTGTTCCTACCTTACCAGTGGGCAGGAATACGTTCTTCAAAAGCCTAAGTTTTCACATCTGGGAGATGGTAAGAAGGAAAATTAGGCATGACTGGCTGATTCTGCCACTCACCTGAGCCCTCTATCTCCTTGTGAAAGATAGTCACAGGTGCCCAAATCTCCCTACTTTTTGAGCAAAAGTCAGAAGATGGGATGGCAGCTGTGGAGACATCAAGGCTTGATGTTGAGAGCAGCATCATGCTAGAGACCTGAGTGCAATGGGAGAGGGAAGGTAGGTAACAGGCTTGGGGTAGGTGTGAGTCATCCAGAAGCCAACCTTATCCCCACCGCAGGGAGTGACCCTTTTAAACAGCCTGAAGAAGGTTCCATATCTAGACTAAAAGTGTGGCCTCTGGGGACAGATGTCAGGGCTTGGCTCTCAAACATGATTTGGCAACTTACTGCCTATGTGATGGAAAAACAAGCTAGTTTTTGTCCCTTAAGTTCCCTCATCTTTAAAGTGACCTTACTAAGGGCTGGGGATTTAGCTCAGTGGCATAAGCACCTGCCTGGTAAGCGTGAGGTCGTGAGTTCAATCCCCAGTACCAAAAATTAAAAAAAAAAAAGTGACTTACTAGTGCCTGCTTCACAAGTGTGTGATAAGGAAGTGATGCCCTATGGAAGCCCACAGAGTGAGATAGGTGCTCAGCGAATATCCACACTTGGTATTAGTTGGGTAATAGGTCAAGGATTGGGTAGAGATGACCATTTCTTATTTCACTCCCCTGTAGCTAGCAAAATGTGTGTCACATCTTACTGGCACAGCATTAGGACCCTTTCAGAGGCCATTCCTCCTCACAAAGGGTCTGCAAAGAGGATTTGTATGATCAGTGAGGGGAAGATTACAAGAGCAGGTGTCCCTGAGGTCCCAGAGGGTAAGGTTGACTTGTGTGGCCTGTGCTCTCAGCCCCTCTGCTGTGATGAGGCTGTCTTGAGTGGGTGAGGCAATCACTCCATGTACTGATACTCAAGCTGATCACACATTTCCACATGGGGTAGGGCCTCACAAGGTCCCCTAGTGTAAGTAAGGGTTACTGTTCCCATTTAACAGAGGACTCTGAGGTCCAGAGTGGTATATGACCAGTCTAAGGTCCTTTGGCCACAAAATTATAAAGCTGTGCTGCAAACTGAAGGATACTAGTTCCAAGCCCAGCATTCTTACCTTTGTCCTCTGCTTCACAATGGCAGACCCACTGCCATATGTGATTCTTATGCAGAATAATTCTGTCCTGGGCTGTGCCTAGGGTACACACACACATATACACATGTATGCAGATCTCGCCCCACAGCCACATGTAGACACATGTGTGCCTTCTCATACAAATCATCATGGACACACACATAACATTACTAAGACACTAGAACACATAGGCACATAGTCAGGTGCAAATATGCAGACACATACGACCAAACTCACATGTACAACCTTGCAGTATACAAAGCACCCACACTGCACAGATGTTTCTGTTCAAGGTGTGCCCTGCCATACCTTTCCCTATCTCATCTCTTTGCTTCTTGGAACAGGAAAATGTTTGATCACATGGCTCTCTTCCTTATTTGAGTGATGATGGGCATGGTGTGGGCAGTCTGTCCCTTTTCCTGTGAGGACTACTCAAGGGACAGAATGATGGAGGCAAGAGATCTATTATTTAGAACCTGAGCAGTAGCAGTGATATTCAGAAGAATGATCAAAGGATAATACATTTCAGCAGGAATACAAGAGCTTACAATTTAACTGCTACTAATGTGACCAGAACAGCTTCCTCCATATCTTGGGGGAAATACTTTCGCTTTGAGTCAGCTGGGGAAAATGCCTCCTCAATCCTTTTTCCTGGAAGGTCTTGTATTGCCTTCCTGTTTGCCTTGGAGAGAAGGGTGCATCTGCCTGTGACGTAATAGGTGCATTTGTTAGACACTAGGAAAGAAGGTTGAGAAATCATGGACTTGGGGCCCTGAGTACCTTCCTGCAAGTTTCACCTATGATTGTGATGGTTGAGGTGCTGGTTCCACCAGTGCCTGCATTTTAAGGCAGCTTCTAAGTAAGTACTTCAATGAAATATCCTTTGGGCTGTCTCTGCTCAGTTCTGGGTGTCAGCTTCTTCCAAGCAGGCATTTTGGGGGAGGTATGGAGTCAGGAGGTCACAGTAGAGAGAGCTGTGGAAAGTTGTGCACTTTCCACAACTGCATGCCTTGTCCTCAAGTAGGTCCTTATCTACCCTCCCTCTGCTCCCCAGGGGGCTTGGATGGAGCCCACTGAGCTTACCGCTGGTCAGCCCATCCAGCTGCTGAGTATGGGATGTGGAAGGGCAGGTGAGTGACATGTGCTGGGCCTCCTTTTTCTATGTCAGATAGTTTTTTTTTTAATTTAAAGAAAAAAATAAGCAAAACAGAAAAAAGGATAGAAATAATACAGAATTTCAAAAAAAATTAATGCTAAGAAATCACTAGTTGATAAATTACATATCGTCAGATAGTTTCTTAATACAGGTATGTTGAAGGATCTGAAGCCCATGTGAATTATTGGGACCTGGGGAAGAGCCTTTAGAAACTAAAGTACAAGAGGCCGTGAACTGGGGGTTTAGCTCAGCGGCCTAAGTGCCTGCTTGGCAAATGCGAGGTAGAGAGTTTGATCCCCGGCACCAAAAATAAAAAGCCTGTGGCTCTCCCAAGCTGTAAGCTCTGTATTCCACTCAACTTTGTACAACCCTATGCCTTCTAGATTTGTTCATGTTCATGTTTTCATTTGACCCTCACAACAGACCTGAGATGGACAGGCTGCTATTAGTATCTCCCTTTTACAGATGTGGAGACAGCAAGGTCCAGAGTGCTGAAGGCAGTAAGTGACAAGGCCTGACTTTCTCTTGTCTAACCCTAAACTTAAAACTCACTCACTTCCTGGGCTTCTCAATGACATCAAGCAATTCATCATTCATAAATTCACCTAAGCTTACCTCATCCCCTCCCTGAATCCTCCGTTTATCCTCCCTGAAAGCAGCTTAATTAGCATGGTAGTTTCATCATGGATCCAGCAGGTTTAAGTTTGCAACCTCGGCTTTGTGACCTCTGCATTACTTACTTTTTCTCTGTGTTTCTTTGTCTGTAAAATGAGGAGACTAACTACAGATAGGGACGAGAATAAAATTAAAGATCTGAATATAAAACTCTTAGAAACAGGACCTGACACACTGCAAGGTCTATGTGCATTTGGTTCCAGCATGTTGAAGTCTGGGCCTGGCTGCTCTGAAAGTAGCTGCCTTGCCTTGGCCTGATTTTGAGAGCATTTTTGGGCCTTCTCCTGTCTCCTCTAAGTGTGTGAATGCACCCTGCTATTTTCTTTCTCTGGGGTCTGCTCTAGTCTGGTTCTCTGCGCAGGTAAATGTTTCTTCCACCCTGACGTTCATACCCCTTCAATTCCCAAAGCCCATGGGAGCTGCTTCCATGCGGTCCCACCCACTCCCCCAGTCTGTTCAGACACTACCTCTTGCCTTAATTGCTGTTATTGCCTCTCCAGTCCTTTCTATTCCTGTTATGTGGCTACCAGGCTGTTCTTCCTCTCATCCAGGATGGGTTCATTTCCCACTGCTGGAAGCCTCTAGCTGATCCTGTCACAGATAGCCTGGCACGTATACGGTGTGTGCCTCAGTCCATCATGTGGTGGGACTTCAGCTTCATGCATCTTCTGCAACCAGTTCCCAGGTCTGTGGTGATGTGACATCCCCCAGGAATGGAGAGAGGGGAGGGATGCACTTGGGCCCTGTTCCAGCTGTCAGGAGTCACTGGCCACACCTTTTTTCCCACCTCTTTCTCTTTCCTGCACAGGTGGCCCAGGCTCACGCAAGTCCTATGGCTAAGTATTGATACTGAACAACAATATGCCAAATGCCAGCCTTTCCTTTATGGTAGTATCCATAATCCTGAGTTATTATCCTGGGATTACCTCTCTACATATCCACCCCATAGCTATGTTCAGGATTTCATAAGCTATATGACCTCAGGCCAGCCACTTGACCTCTTTTTTGTTTGTTTCAATCCTCTCACTTATAAGGTATGGATAATAACAATGTCATTTTATTTTATTTTATTTTATTTTATTTTAGTGGTGGTGGGGATTGAACCTAGGGCCTTGTGCATGCAAGGCAGGAACTCTACCACCGAACCACATTCCTAGCACTAACACTGTCTGCATAGACTTTTGGGGGGAAAGATTTATAGCTTTGTAATCACTCCAACCTCTAGTACAATATGTTGTCTTACACACTGAAAAACCTCTGAAAATATTTGTTGAGTAGTTCATTGATTGGCATGGGTTGTGGAACAAAACACCAACAGTGGAACCGTAGACATCTTCCTGAGAGGGTGGGGTGGGCAGTAGAGGCTTCATGTGTCCAACAGAACACCACAGCGGCTAGTGTCTACATTTATGGATGAAGTTCTCCTGCTTCTGGTTTCTTTAGGCCTGTTTTTCTATTGACTTGTATGTGGCTTTTGAGTGGGGGAGCTGATGAGAGGCTTCTGGGAATTCCTTAAATTCCAAGAAGGCTCCAGAATTTTTAGAATAGAAATTTACATAGTGGATGGGAATGTGGGGGCATCTGTGGTCTCTCCTGGTGGGAAGTCAAGGGGAAGAGTGAAACTGCTATTTTTGGGAGGCTCAGAACTAAATAGCTAGGAATGTGGACCATAGAATAACACTCTCATTAAAAGCATGCTGGGAAGCAAGCTAGTCAACCCACTCTGCTCCTTGTCCCACATGCAATTGAATTTCCCCAGAATTCTTGAGGAACTCTAGGAGAAGGATGACGTGGGCCTCTGATATGGCAGTTAAAATCCATCTGCAGAGACTGAGGGTGGGTCAAAGGAAAACAAAATGGCCATGCACTCACCTGCGGGAGCGATGAGGGGAAGGTGTGTCTTCTACAACTTGTGGATCCTTGGCTGCTCTGGCAGGGTCAGCTCTCCATGGCAGAGGAGATGTGCTCCAGGGTGGACTGGAGGACTGGCAGGAAGGAGCCAGCCCAGGAGATGCCTCGGATTCAGAAATTCTATCCCTCTGTGAAACAGGATCACCCTGGTTGTCTCTGTCTTTGAGGAAGCTTTTAGAGATGGATCCAGCCATGGTGGATGGGCAGGTGCAGGGTGGCAG
>PVJX010044709.1:0-13074 GCA_004027295.1 Dolichotis patagonum
ACGACAAAAGAAAGGAAGGAATAAAAGAAACAAACAAAGAAAGAACAAAAGAAGAAATGGCTGATTCTGGTTCTAGGGGATGCCAGATAAGACAGGTCATCATGTGGCAGAAAGCTGGGAAGCTGGCTACCTTTAAGAGCCAGTTAGAGGATAGAGCAGCTGGATGTGGTGGCACATGCCTGTAACCCCAGCAGTCCAGGAAGCTGAAGTCAGAGAATCACAAACAAGAGGCCAGCCTGGGCAGCTCGGCAAGACCCTGACCCTGTCTCAAAACAAAAAATGGTTTGGGCTGTAGCTCCGCATTCCTTGGGTTCAATCCCCAATTCTAACCCCCCCAAAATGGGACATAGAGGACAACCCAAACATGGTCCCACTGGCCAAATTAGGAGAATTTGAGTGGCAAATTAAAATACATCAAATTCATGAAGAACCACAAGTCCATGAGGTTCCTCAATACTAGTCCAGAGTGTAAACTTTGCATTACTATCAAGTCTTGTTATCTGGTTGTGTTTGTAGTATTGATTCATTCATTGTATCAATGAGCACTGGTAAACTGCAAGTACTTCCTTTAGCCTGGAGTTTCTGGCACAGCAGGGCATCAGTACACAGACTACATGGGCCGGGATGTAGCTCAGGGGCCAGCACTTTGCTGGCAAGTGCAAGGCCCTGAGTTTGATTCCTGACACCAAGAAAGAAGAAAAAAAAAACTTTAAAAAAGTACAAAGACGGCTGTGGATGTAGCTCAGCATCACAGCGCCTGCCTGGCAAGCACGAGGTCATAAGTTTGACTCCCAGTACCAAAAAAAAAACAAAAACACTACCTTTAAAAAAATACAAACACTACATAAAGTCTTTATGACTGCTTTCTGTGATTCCAAAGCAGAGTGAACAATGAAAGATAGCCAAAATTCACACCACTCTTAATTTCACCCAACTGAATGGTTGTGTGGCCCTGAAAATATGACCAGGGTCTCATCACAGGATTTCTTTAGGACTGAACATATGATGCTGCCCACCCATTGGTCACTTAGCCATCTCGATTTCCACACCAACTGTTGCAGTATCCCAGAGCCTCTATTCAGGTAACCCTGTTTCCCCAAAGTCCAAGGTAGTGACGCTGCCAACTTTCTTACACTGTATTGTTATAGCTGCTCTCTTTTATTATTATTGCTCATCCCTGTGTGTAATTTATATGCTTTATTGCGGATGCATATGTGGGGGGGCAGTCAGTTCAGGGCTCGATACTGGCTGGGTTAAGGCATGCGCTGGAGGTCTTGCAGCATCCCCTGTGGATAAGGAAGGACAGCTGGAATGCTCTAGCTTGCCCAGGGAAGAAGGGTCTAAGTGACAACCCTCCCTGATTGTTGCAGAGTGACAATATGTCAGCCCCTTGTCTCATCAAAGATTGGGGGAGAGGGTTGCAGGTATCTCTGTGAGAAACTCTCCACTAGTGAGGACAGTAACGGTTTTCCTAAAGGGCAGTCAGCTTCTCATCCAACAGAACTTTGAGCTAAGCATAGAAAGGCTTGAGGGAAGCAAAGCCTTCCACTTTTTGGGATGAATAGGTTTGGAACTGTGCCACTGAAATGCTAGAAACTGGCTATTGTAGGACTAGCCTTGTAGCTCTAACTTGAGGTAAGCACTTTTAAATCAAAGTTTTGCAAAGTTTATGAACACTGTGGAAACACCTGGGAGACGTCAAATGTGCTGACCTGATGTGTCAAGTCTGCTAAATGGGCAACTGAAGGACACAACATGGAAATGTAACTCAAGGACTGTGAGCCAGGCGTTCACTGCACTTGTCCCCCCAGGGGGCTCCTGTAAGGAAGATGAGCAGTTTTAACTTCTGGAAAAGTGTAGCTGTGACATAGCCATGTGGACAGCATGTCTGCAGAGGAGAGGGGAGTCGGACCCTCCGCTTAAGACGGTGCTACACGTCACCCGGCGGAGAAAGGAGCACTCTCCACGAATCACAGGTCCTGCGTGCTTCGCCCGGCAGCCACTAGGAGCCCTTTCAGAGAGCCTTTAGGGTCACAAGACTGCAGGGCCCACCTTCCCATCCCTCTCTGGGAACCCCCAGGGGCAACTGCACCTTCAGGCTACAGTCCCAGACCTGATGCCATCAAGATCCAAGGAGCAATGAGGGCCCCTTCCTGACCCCCTTAAGTCAGTAACCCCAGGTGCCCAACATGATAAATAAGTACAAACTGGGATCCAGACACAATGGAGAAGAACTTAGTCAAGCAAGGGAAAAGTGGATCTCAAAACAACTGAAGAACACAGATAACTCCCAGAGTTAGAGCAGGTGGAAAGAAGGCAGCAGAATAGTTTCAGGGTATTGAGATAACACAGCTGTCAGCCATTGGAGGTTTGAGTTAGAACCAGAAAAGAAATGAAGATGTCTTTAGAGATACCACGTTAAGAGCACATACTATTGTACATACAGATTGTGACCGTAGGATGCACTTTAGTGAATTGAAGAAAAGCTAAACCAACCGAGAAGTAAACAGTGGGGCCAGCATATGAGAGGGAGGAGGCTCCAGGCATTGGTTCTGATCTGCATTTTTTCATGGTGCTGAGCAGGACCCCAGGGCCTCACCCAGGCTAGGCAAGCACTCTACAACTGAGCTACATCCCACCCTGCTGCGCTTTTTAACAGTACATCAAATTTTTCCCTTTACTAAAATTGGTCTTATGATTTGGGGGGGGGGGTTTGTTTTGTTTTGAGGCAAGGTCTTGCTGTGTAGCACAGGCTGGCCTCAAACTCATGACCCTCCTCCTGCCTCAGCCTCCTGAGTACGGGGGTTACAGACGTGCACCACCATGTCCAACCAAGGTTTTATGGTTTTATAACAATCTACATCTAGAAGGCAAAACTATACAATTATCAGTAGAGAATACAACACCTTTTATAACCCCAAAATAGAAAAAGGTTAATCAAGAGGCCAGGAACACTTATCCCAAAGGAAAAATCTGATGCACTGCAATTACAAAGCCCTATTCAGTAGCTCCTGGAGTGAGGTGTTTGTAACACCGATAACCAATAATGGGCTCATACCTAGGCTCTATGAAGAATACCAAATCATTACAAGAAAGTCAGAAAACCAAAGGAGGACGTAAAACTGAAAAAGTACCTCAAAAAGAGATGGCGTTCAACCCTGATAAGGCATGGCGCACGTCACCCAGTTCTGCAAAGCTCGTCTGTAAGCCCCGAACCCCGTACCATTCCCGGTCCCCATGCCTCCCCTCCGTGTGAAGCCTCTGGCTGGGACTGTCCCTAACTGACTTGCCCACACCCAGGAAGCTGCAGGGAGGTTGATCCCCAGGAGCCGCAGAGGCGTGGGGCTTCCCCTGTGGTAGCTGACTGTCAGCAAGTCAGCTTTGGCCAGAGGCGAATCCCAAGTTAGAAACTATCATACCTGTATGCCAGCAGTAACGCATTACTCTGACAAACCCATGGTTGTCCAAGACGTTAACACAGGAGGAAGCTGAGGGCTATTTTTTTTACTCTTTTATGAGTCAAAAATTACTTTAAAAAAAAAATAAAGTTAAAATGACCTTCTACTTAGTTTCATCAGCATGCCTCTTTTTCTATGTTGCTAAATAGCCTTGCAGTCTTAGGCAAGTTATTTCATCTGAGTCCCAGTTTTTCAAAGACTAAAAAAACAAAACAAACAAGAAAAAAAAAAAAAACCCTGTGTGCCTTGGTATCATGTGCCCGTTATCCCAGTGACTTGGAAGGCTGAGGCAAGAGGATTGCGAGTTCCCAGTGACCCTTGAGACCAGCCCGCATGACCTAGTGGAACCTGTCTCTAAAAATAAAAGAGCTGAGGGTTTGATCCCCAGTACCTGTCACGTATAGACACACACGTAGAATTGAGTGCCATGGTATGGCTCTGCAGTCTCAGCTCTCAGAAGGCTGAGGCAGGAAGATCACTTAAGCTCAGGAGTTCAAGACCAGCCTGCACAATATAGCAAGATCCCTGTCATTTCTTAACTTCCCCCTTGAGCTTTAAAATTCTGGGATTCTAATAGAGTTCCAACATGACTCAGTACAAAAACATGATTTGCAGTGACCTCTCTGCACTGGTGACCTCTCTCTCCCTGGTGCTTAACACTGCCTGAAGGCAGTGGGTGCTCAGTAGCTGGTTTTGGCCCTGAACTGGCTCCTGCCACCACTTGCTCAGTGAGGTGGAACTACTGTCTCATTGCCCACTAGAGCGAGATGCTCACAACAGGTTCTCAACTGAAAGAACTTTATCCAGGAGAGTGGACTGGGCCTGAACATCCCAGGCACAGAAACATGGCATAGAGAGGATGGGAAAATGCCACCTAGGAGCCACCACCCTGCTTCCCCCCACCTTCAAACACTCAGAGCCCCACACTGCCTCGGGATGGGGGAGCTGGAAAGAGGTGGTCCAGCCCCTGGGACTCTGTGCTTTATCTTCCCCGTGATCCTGACCCATCCCTTCTCTTTGTTGGGGTGAGGGACAAGATGAGACCTGGTCTCACCATGTAGTCTAAAATGGCTTTGAACTCATAGTAATCCTCCTGCCTCAGCCTCCCAAGCACTGGCATTACGCCACCATACCCTATGCCTGTCCCATTTCTTGAGCCAAGGTTTCACTTTTCTAGGGCATGGTGAGGGAGGGGCTTTGGAAGCCAAATGAAACAGTGAGGAAACTGACTAAAACCTTTATACCCAGGGAAAAGAACACTCTGCTCTGTGTCCTTCCTAACTGAGCCCACCTGGGTTCCAGTTTGTGCAGGGAAGCAACAGAGGCCACAGTAGGGCATCCTGGGTTCGGATCCCACCTCTGCCCCCAACTTGCCAACATACACAGCAACACATTCCGTACCTTAGAAACATTTCTGAACACTGACCCAACACCCACAGTTTAAAGGAGGAGGAGTTTATCTGGCTCATGCTTGTAGAGGGTGCAGTTCGTGCTCAGCTGGCTCCAAGGCAGGATGGTGGGGGAAGCAGAGAGAGATCCAGGGAGCAGGAAGACAGACAGACCCTCCAGGCCACTCCCCACCCCGTGACCACCTCCTCTGCGCAGACCGCACCTCCCAACATTTCATTCAGCCACGAGCCCATCGGTGGACCAATCCACTGCTGCTACGTAGCCTGCACCCGTGATCCAGCCACCTCCCCACCGATGAGCGCAAGAGGCTGTGGGTGGGGGGCCCAGATCTAATCCATACCATGCAGGAATAGTAACAGCACCCCCGTGTCGGTGTGATAGGTGACCACCCACCTGGACACTGCACAGCTGGGAGCACAGGCCAGACCGCAGACACCGTTCACCTCTGGAGCGCTGCAGGTGGGGCCCGGTGCTGCACCTCTGGCCAGAGCAGCACGGCTCTGGCAAGCAGGGAAGAAGCTCGTTCCCAACAAACGCACAGCCTTTCTCAGCCTGGAAAAACCTGTCTGCCTGAACACTGTATACCTGTTGTCAGGGCCAGGGCCAGGGCCCCTGTCACTGCCAGTGGGGAAGATGGGCAGTGAAGTCAGCCTCCAGTCCTGGCTTGCTGCTTTGTCACTTCACTTAGAAAACTAAAGAGCAGGAGGTGGGCATGGGGTGCACACCTGTATGCTCAGCACTCTGGGAGGCCAAGACAGAGGAGGAGCAAAAGTTTGAGCCCAGCCTGGGCAATGTTAGAGATTTAGTGAGACCCTGTCTCAGAATAAAAAAGGGGTGTGCTGGGAATGCAGCTCAGCGCAAGGGCCCTGGGCTCAGTCCCCAGTGCTGTCAGACACAGTGACCCCAGTGTGCAGGAAAGGGGCAGAAGCATTGTGGTAGACACTGGGGCCCATGCCCGAAAAGCACCCCCAGCAGTCCCCAGGGGTTCTGGGTTACCAAGCAAACACAGATGAGGACAACTGTTAAAAAGCAGGCTCAGAGGAGGCACACTGTCTGTTCCCTGAGACCCCAAAGTACAAGGACAGGCCGCTGAGTTTCATGCTGACTGAATTCTCTCTTCCTTTCCACCAGCCAGAAGAGTTTCTCCCAGGAACTGAGACTCCCCAGTTTAGGGAAAGCCAATCACTGCTTCGGGGAAAGAATGGTTCCTACTGTAAACCGGGGGCCAGTTGTGGTGCACCCCTGTAATCCCAGCATGCTGGGAGGCTGAGGCAGAGAGCGACATGAGTTTGAGGCCAGCCAGGGCTACATAGTAAGTCCAAGGCCAGCCTGAACTGCATAGTGAGACTGTGGCTTTAAGATATAACATATATAAACTTTTATTACTGGAGCAGCCCTAGTGCTGACAGACTCCTAGGAGCGCTGTACACAGTTCTGCGTAGCCTGCTGTCAGGCAAGCTGCCTCTTTCCACTGGATTTTGTTTCTACAGAGGCCTAGGACTGTGTCTGCATACGAATCTTGGCCTCCCTTGATGTCCCTTGCTTTGCAGATCACCTTTAATTTTTAAAAACAGAAACATAGGTAAACTCCACTCTGCCAAATGCATTGGAAATGGCTCATGATAAAATACCAGTGGAAGAAGCAGCCCCTAACCACAGGCTGGGATGGTGCCAGGGCTGTGAAATCGTCCAACCTTTGAAGGGAAAGGGCTGACAGTAGATGAGGGAGCAGGATGGGAACTTGCTGTCTGCAGTTTCCTGGGAGCTGTGAGCCCTTGGGTGACAGGGCACCCGCCCCTCATTCAGCATCTCCAAAGAGAAACCAGCGAAGCGAGCGCCCTGCGGGGAAGAATCACTTCCATCTATAAATAACTACCCCAGGGGTAAACAGCGAGCTTATGGGCAGGAAGCGGAGCCTGGCGACCAGCCTTTGGCGGGAGCCCCCTCCCCCGGGCGTCCCCGGCGCGGGGCCTGGTCACCGCGCGGTCCCGGGAGAGGTCCGCGCACACCTACCTGCAGGCCCGGCCGCGGGCCGTGTCCCAACACCACGCAGATCCACCGGGCCGGGCCGGAGCGGAGCGTCCTCGCCAAGGACAGCGCAGGTGACAGCGGGGCGCCAGGGCCAGACAGATCGTGTTGCCTGCAGGACAGTCAGGTCCTCCTGCGAGCAGCCCCACTCCTGCGCAGCCCTGGCCGGCTCTGGAGGTGCCCGGCCCCTCCAGCCCCCGGCGGGACTCCCGGCGCCTCTGGCTGGCCGTGCCCTCCTCCACCCACCCGGCCGGCCCCGCCCCTGCCTGTGCTTTGGGGTCACCTCCCCAGGGAGGCCCCGGCCGGACCCTGCTGCGATGAAGGCTGGGGGAGGTTTTCCTGCCCTCCCTGGCACCGAAGCCTTCCGGGCAGGAGCTGGGGCCGTGCTGGCTCGCGGCGAAGTTGGCAGAGGGTTCGCTCAGTGGGTGAGGGGCAGGCCCGGGAGAGGCTTCACCTGCCAGGAGGCTGTTTCCTGGCCGGCTTTGTCTTTTAGGAACAATTGAAATGAAGTCCACATAGTCCACCGCCAACTGTTTACAGTGCACAATTCGGTGGCATTTAGTGCAACGCCGTCGTGGGGCAACCACCACCCTTGCCCAGGCTGGAAACCTTCCCATGCCCGCGTCAAACCCCCATTCCCGAGCTGCCTCCCTCCCTGCCTCTCCCCAGCCCTGGCCACACCCTCGCTCCGCATTTTTCCAACGCGATTTATTTATTCCAGACGCTCTATAGAAATAGTTTCATACAATACGTGTCCTTTCGTGCCTGGCGTTTCAAGTGCTTTATTTTATTTTATTATTTTATTGTGGCAGAGTCTCACCATGGAGTCTAGGCTGGCAGGATGTTGAACTCACTAGGTAGCCCGGGCTGTCCTCAAACTCACGGAGATCTTCCTGCCTCAAGCTCTCGAGTCCTGGGATCACAGGTATGTGCCACCACGTCCGGCCTTAAATTTTATTTTTATTAGTATGTGTTCGAAGCACGTGTTTACCTTCCTCATAAGGAACTGTTGTCTGTACATAATCGTTTCAGTTCTTTGTTCATCCCTTTCCCTCTCTGCCTTCCATCCCCCTCCATCTCCCAGCCCCTTATCATTTGCAAAAGATCTGTCTCCCATTTTTTTCATTTTTCTCCTTAATCTGTTGATACCGTGGGTTTCTCATAGAAGAGATTCAAGTTTGTGGGTCTTTCTTTCCCTCGTGCTGTCAGGAACTCAGACCCAGCTGAGTTAACCTGCAGATTTAGCTTTCCACCCCAACCACAGTCTGAATGCCCATCCCTGAGCCCGGAACCTGTCACTTTGAGCACAGTGTCTTCAGCCAAGCAGTGAGCCCTCCCTTGTTTGGGAAATACGGAGTTCTCTATTCTGGAACACAGACAGACACCTGACACGTGGTGTCAATTAGAACGGTCTCCAAACAGGATGTCCAGGGAAGCGTCTAGCCATGGTCTACACAATTATCCCACACTGAAGGAAATCCTAAGGGTCTTGGCTCCTGGTAAATATAAAAGCTGAAATTTGGGGATACCAGAACCAAAGTCCTCAGTAATTTGTGGTTTGTTGTTGTATCTGTTTTTAGTCAGGGTCTCACTCTGTAGTCAGGCTGGTTTTGAACTCACTATGTAGCCCAGGTTGGCTTCAAATTCAAGGGGATCCCCCGCCTCAGCCTCCTGAATGCCAGGATTACAGAAAAGTGCCACCACACCTGGCTAATAATCTGACTCTTATAGCTACAAAACAGCCCACATCTGAGTGCTCCAGGATTTGCTCAGTAAGTTCGAGTTGGTAGACCAGTTGTTGTTCTCCTTATAACAAGAACAACTCATAGACTATAAGCTCGTTAACCCTCCTTCTGGGACTATATCCCTGTTTTCCAGTGAACACAAGATCAAAGGTACGAAACTTGCTAAGACTACATAAGGTCAAATCCCTAATTAGATTTTTTTTTTTTTTGTACTGCGGATCGAACTTACAACTTTGCACTTGCCAGGCAGGCACTTACACTGCTGAGCTAAACCCCCGGCCCCCCTAATTAGATCTTCCAATGGGAGACTGAGAATTTATTCTAGCACACCTTCATCCATACAAACAGCTCTATGTACAACTGTTTCATTCTTTGTTATTTTGATTAATGAATGAAATCTGTGGGTGAATCTCTCCCATTCTGCCCTGTGGGGATTTGAACCCGTGCATGGCACATGCTGAGCAACAGTCTGCCATTGAGCTGCACCCCAGCCCCCCAACGCTCTCTTTAATAAAAAGTTAGGCTTGCTTTTTTCAGTCTCTGGATTGCTAAGAAAACTGATTTTTTCCAATTGTTTTCTTGGCTGTGTACTTTCTTCTATGAATTAACACTGACTTTGAGATTAGTATTTTTCTTACTGATTTATATAGGTTCTTTCTATAGTAGGAATATCAATCCTTAGGCTGTCAACTGTGTGACAAACTTTTATCCCAGTTGATCATATGGCTTAATTTTGAGTACAGTGATTCAATCTATGATTTTAACTTTTTTTTTTTAAACCATGAATTGTACTCAGGATTTCAAGCTTGCCAGGCAGGCACCATGCCACTGATCCATATCCCAGGTCCCCATGATTTTAAATTTTTAATTAATTCAGCCAAGTGTGGTGGTGCATGCCTGTAATCCCAGCACTCGGGTAGCTGAGGCAGGAGGATTGCCATGAGTTGGAGATCAGATTTGGCTACAAAGTGAGTGGCCAGCCTGAACTGTCTCAAAAAAAAAAAAAAGACAAAAAATTTTAATTAATTTAAAACTCTCAAGTTTTCTCTTTCCTGACTTTTACTATAGATTTTTTGCCTAGAAATCCTGCCTCAATTTCCCAAGCTGTAATATTCACTAGTACTTATAATTTTTAGATGGTTACTTTTTAGATTAGACAAACATTTTGGAAGTCTCTACCTAAACTAAAAAATGTAATGGTTTTCTGTATTGAGAAACACAAATTCACAATAGCTAATTTTGCATACTTCCCTATGGGAAAAATGGAGGTTTGGGATTATCAGTATCACCCATTTGAGATGTCCCATTAACCCTCAAGGGATGGGCCATCCTCTCCCACCCACTAAAACTAAAACCAAAACTAAAACTAAAACTACTAAATTAAAAAAAAAAAACTCTAGGGCAAGATCCTTCTTAGCATAAGATCATTTCCTCCCTCCTGAGTCATCCCAGGACTGTACTTACCATTGAGGCACAGATCTCTTCGTCTTCCACCAACTTTGACTCTTTCACTGGCCCCGCCTGTCACTGTATACGATCAATACATAGTGGCTGTCTTGGTGTGTCGAGCTCTTGGCCCATCTGGAGGCACTAACTTCCCAGTCACTCATCATGTATTGCTAAATTTGTCTCTGTTTCTCACTTTATCCTCTCGCCATACCCTTGATACAGGCAACTGTACTGGCCAGGTCCCTGATACTTGAGGTCCCACGTGGACCATGAACCCACAAGCCTGAGAGTAGGAGTCTTATCCTCTTTATCCACATTGTTATTTGCAAATGCAACACACGCTGTATACCTTGGAGGAATGGGGTTACCAGTGGTTTTTGATGTATAACACATTATTCAGTATATTCGCTACAACTTCTGTAACCTAGATTGTTGCAGAAAAACCAATATCGAACCAAATGGAAGACTGTTTGCACTTTAGAACCTAGAAGGAAACTTGTTTAGTACACTAGTGGGCTGGCAGGACCAAGTCCAAATCACCAGGCCATGACAGCTTTGCATTATTTTTTATTTTTAATAATTACTTAATTATTTATTATTTTTTGGTACTGGGACTCAAACTCATGACCTTGTGCTTCCCAGGCAGGCACTGTGGGGCTGAGCTGTATTCCTGGCACCGCATTCAGTTTAAATACAGTTTGTGAGCAGGAAGCACAAGGCAGATGGCGGGTTATTACATGACTGGTTACATGAGTTGGGTTAAGTCACATATTGTCAGGCAAGCTAATTCTAAATATATTTACTTAAAAGGACTTGTTTACCGTAATATAGGAGCATCCTGGGAATGAGGGGAGGGGCCTGAAGGGAGTGAGCAAAGTTGTCCTGACTGAGCCACTTTGTCCCATAGAAAAGACCTCTGAAGCAGGCTAGAAACAATCCATACTCTTTTTTTTTTTTTTAATTGGTACTGGGGATCGAACTCATGACCATGCACTTGCAAGGCAGGCGCTTATGGCGCTGAGCTAAATTCCCAGCCCCAATCCATACTCTTTGAACTATGGAAAATACAAGCTGTACGTAGTCAATTGACCCAGCGCATTATCAGGAAAAAAGTGGCTGGACCCAGAGACAGTCAAGGCGGACTGAATCCAGCAGGGTGCTTAGCTGACAGGCAGCAGGAGCACAGGCAGAGAGCACTGTTGATTGGACCTTGCTCTAACACGTCCACGAGTTTGCCATTTTATGACTGTGCCTTTACTAGTTGTATAATTGTGGCCATACAAGATGATAGGGTACAAAACCTACTCATAAAATGAACCAAGTACCTCCTCCAGTTTAAGAAAGAGAACATTGTTTGTACCTCTCCACTTCTTGTTTAATTCTAACCCCCTGGCTCCTGGCCTCAATCTTACATCCATCATTCCCTTGCTTTAAAAAACTGAGTCTTAAATACAAACAAATATATCCAATAAGTTGTAGGAGGTTTTTATGTTTTTGTTTTGGGGTACTTGTATGGGTTTTTTTTTTTATTTTATTTAAAGAGAAAAAACAAACAAAACAAAACAGAATAAAGAGTAGCAACAATACAGAATTCCATGGAAAAAAGGAAAAGAACAACAACAAAAAAACACGAAAAATCATTATTTGACAAATTACATACTGACATCTTGGAAATAGTTATTCAAATTACATAATTAAAACATGCAAAGTAGACATTCAAACAGTGAGACTGTTAACAGTTCCACAATCTGACAAAAACAGCAATATGGTCATCCATCTTACCCACTCAAACATACATGCAATTATATCAAAAGGGTAAAATTAAACACAACAAAACAGAACAAAGCAGATCACAAGAAAGCAATGTAAGAAACATAAAATTCAAAGCTAGACAATCAGAGATATTCACTCTCTATCATATTGACTCTTGTTTTCTTCTAATAGTTGTCCATATTGTCACATACAAGGAATTCACATGAAACAACATAGCATGAAACTGATCTGAACAGGACAAGGAAGGCGTTTCAGGTCTTCAAGACCAGACAATAGGGAAGCCAAGAATGGCTGTCATAGTGTCTCTCATTCTCTTCAAAACAGCTGTCCATACCGTCATGTGTGTTGAACTTGAACAAAACAAAACAAGCTAAAATCACTTTGAACAAAGAATGATAGTATTGCTGGATTTCACATCATGACATTACAGATTCAGCACTGGGTACTGTAGTGTCTCTTTTTCTTCAAAGTAGTTGTTCATTTCAACATGCGTTATACAGTTGGTTCTCATAAACTGTTTATAAGCTCTACACATGCATGAGTCTCTACATGTATATCTATCCTTTCTGTATTAGAGGTAAAAACAAAACAAAGCAAGACAAAACAAAGCAATTCCTAGAAAAGCATGAAGCAAAAAGTCATATAAAACCACAATACAAGATGATCTAAAATGGTTACCATGATGTCTCAGCAGTGTATAACAACATTAATAAAAACGAAGCATTGGAGATATTATAAGACTTCAAAAGCAGGCAATAATCAAACCAGAGTGGGTATCTTAGTGAATCTTGTCATCTTCAGTGTAGTTGCCTATACACTTAGACTTGATGCTATCCATCATAACAGATTTTAATAAAATCAGTCAATACAAAATAGCAGTCTAACAAACCAGATTCAAATAAGATCAGTCATAATAAGACAGTATAAGTTATAGAGGGCTTCAGATTAATTTGATAGGAAATTAAGGATGATTACCATAATATGTCCTCTTATTTTTGGGATAGCTGACTGTGTCCTCAAGTCTAGTGTAAGTAGAAAAACTGGAATAGCATGTAATCCATCCAAGCAGAGTGATGAGAATAATGTAGATTTTAAATCTTGTTACCCAATTAACAATATCCTCTGCCTCCCTTTTTTAGATAATTCCTCCCCTTTCACTCCCATAGGGTACACTGCTTGTTTTGGGTCCCACTGCCTCCCTATATAAAGCA
>PVJX010044710.1:0-13068 GCA_004027295.1 Dolichotis patagonum
AGCCCAGAGGACTTATTTTTATTCGTTGTGACAGGACATCCGACGACAGAATGGGCTTCTTCCAGACCTCTGGCTCCCGGCACTGTCTCATCACTGGTCTAAGCGGTGGACGCTCCACCCAGCTCAGAAAACAGAAGGGTGCAACTTCTGAGGCTGAGGCAGGAGGATCCCAAGCGCAAGTTCTAAACCAGCCCTGTCATTTACAAAACCTGTTTTGAAATTTAAAAAAAAAATAAGCCGAGTGTGGTGGTGCACAGCTTAATCCAGCACTCTGGAGGCTGAGGCCGCATAGTTCAAGGTGGCTTTGAATTGCATAGCAAGACTTTGTCTCAAAAACCAAAACAAGAGCTGGGCATTTAGCTCAGTGGTTTAAGTGCCTGCCTGGCAAACGTGAGCTTGTGAGTTCAATCGCTGGTACAAAAAAAAAAAACCAAAAAAAAACAAACTTTAGTAATGCCATGCCCCTATCTACATGCCGGGCAAGTCAGCCTCCAGGTAGAATCCATCATCCCGTTTTCCTTTGTTTTGGGGTATTGTGTTTTGTTTTTGAGACAGGATCTCGCTGCGTAGTCCAGGCTAGCCTTGAACTGTCTCCGTGATCCTCCTGCCTCAGCCTCCAGAGCACTGGGATTACAGGCACGCACCACCACGTCTGGCTAATTTTCTTGCTTTTAAAAAAAAATAATTATAAAATGGTTTTTGTGGCTGGGGATATAGCTCAGCGGCATAAGCACCTGCCTGGCAAACGCGAGGTCCTGAGTTCAGTTCCTGGTACCTAACATCTCTCTAGTTTTCTGTTTAGCTCCTCCTGTCTCATCCCCGACGCTGGCAGAGGAGCGCAGCGCCCCCTGCAGGCGGAGCCGCAGCGCCGCTGAGGCCCAGCTGTTCTCCGCCTTCCTCAAAGCGATGCTGCCCGTCTCCACCGGGCACCTCTCTGTCCAGTGGCCACGGGGTACCCAGCCTGCGCCCTCTTTGCGAAGCTGACCTGAGCTCCTCCTGCCTGCCTTAGGGCTCTGATTGACAGCAGCGCCCGGATAAGGGTTACCGCCCCCCAAAGTCCCGCGAGATCTACGGAGTGCGAGTGGGTTTGTTTTGAGGGCACCGGGGCTTGAAGCCTGGGCCTCTGCGCGGAGCTGCATTCGCAGCACGTTACTGAATTTTCTCATTTTCAGCTGGGCATAGTGGCATATGCTTGTTATCCCATAGCATTGGGACGGCTGAGGCAGGAGGGTCAGTCACTGCGAGTCCGAGACCAGCCGGAATTACAAAACCAGACCCTGTCTCAAAAAAAAGTCATTTTGAGACAGGGTCTTGCAGAGTCGCTCAATTGCCCGGGCTTGGCAATTTTTCCGCCTCAGCCTCCCGGAGTGCTGGGATTATACACCTGTGCCACCCTGACCTCACTCGGCTTTCGTAAAACTCTCGGCTGCTGCCTTGAAAGTCCTCCCCAGGTTTCCTAATCCGGGCTCCGCGAAGCCTTCCAGCCCCCTGGTCGGGCTCCCCTCCCCCTCCTTCGCTTTGCCCTTCCCTCCCCTCCCCCAACGCCCTGTGTAGGTCTGGGGCCTGCAGGGAGCCCGCGGGCCCTCAGGTTGCGCAGAGCCAGGAGGGCTGCGGGGACCCTTTGCACAGGGGAGGATGGCCCGGGGCGCCCCCTCCTCAGGGCTGGGCTGCAGCAGGGAGCAAGGGCGAACCGGGAGGGTGAGGCACAGGGTTCGAGAGACTGTTGGACAAGGATGCTGACCAAGCCGGGCGTGGTGACACACGTCTGTCCTCCCAGCACTCCGGAGGCTGAGGCAGGAGCATCGCAGGGAATTCCAAGCCAGTTTGGGCTCCACAGTGAGTTCAAGACCGTAGTGAGACTCTGGCTCAAAAAGACCAGATTAATTAATAAAACCAGTAAAGAGCTCACCATCTGAGAAAAGCAGAACCTGGGGAGCGCCAGTCTCACCTTGCCATGTGGCTTCCCAGAGGCAGAGCCCAGCGGGCCTGGGGGCCACCGGGTTTCCGACCAGGGGCAGTCCACAAGGTGGGGGTGGCCTCCCCAGGTTCTCTCAGCGGAGTCCCCGCGCCTCCCCCACCCGGGTCCTCTGGGGCTGCAGGCCCTGGGTGCCAGCTGGAGTGTGGCCTCTGGACATGGGAGATGACCGAGATGTCCCTGGCCACGGCCACGGCCACCTTTCGTCTCCACCCAGATGTTCCGAGAGACACAGGTGGTCGTGTGCTTCCTAAGTGAGAAGGGGTTTTCTCCTTGCTTACAAAGATGACGCAGACTTTTGTTTCTTTTGTAAACAAACAAACAAACAATTAGGATATATGCCAGGCATGGCAGTGCATGGTTATCCCAGCACTCAGGAGGCTGAGGCAGGAGGATCGCTGAGAATTCAAGGCCAGCCTGGGCTCCACAGTGGGTTCAGGCCCCGCCAGCCTGAGCTGCAGTGAAGCTGTGCCTCTGATCTCTGCCGACTTGCAGCGTCTGTCCGCCCTTTGTAGCATCTCTGATTTTATCAAGTGCCTGTTCTTTAGAGGATGAAGATTACAGTCCCCAGACTCCCCCGCCTCTGCCTGTGAATGTGGAATCCAAGTAGGGGCTGGGGGGCAGAGGAGGGGGGACCTGCAAGGGCAGGTTCCAGGCGGGTCCTGTACAGCCCGCCTGTCAGGACCCCTGGCCCTCGGGGAGGACCAAGGTGGCCTAAGGCTGTATGAGGTCACTGTCTTCATGGCAGCCGTCACCGTCACCGTCACCGTCACACTCCTCCAGACGCCCTAGCCTGCTTGCTATTTACTTATTTATCTTTGGAACTGGGGACTGAACCCGACGCCTGGTCACAGAGCCGTTCTCCCAGCCCTTTTCTCTTTCTCTCCTTCCTTCCTATCTATCATCTATCTGTCCATCTGGTTATGTTTTAGAGACTGGGTTTTGCCGTGTAGCCCAGCCTGGTCTCAAATTCCCGGCGCTTCCCCCAGCTCAGCCTCCCCAGCGCTGGGGTTATAGTTGCGCCCCACCTCGCCCGGCTTTGACTCTGTGTTCTGAGGCAGGGTCCTCTTCCACTCGCTATGTAGCCCGGGCTGGCCTTGAACTCATGGTGATCCTCCTGCCTCAGCCTCCCGAGTGCTGAGATCACAGGCGTGCGCCAACGTGGCAAGCAAGATGACACTTTTTATATTTCATCAGAAATTTATTTTTTCCCTTTTAATTGAGTGCCTTTTAAAAACATGCAGCATCTAAGTTTGTCTCCATCACGCTGTGGTAGCGGCATCGTCCCCCTCCACCCCCTTATGACAAATCGTCCCAATTTGACACTACAGCCACATAGGAGGAGAGAGCCAAGACTCGTTTATTTATATCAGTTCACGGGGAGAAGTGGGCGGGATGTGAATAATCCGCCGGGAAAGGGGTTTAGACGCACACGGGGCTGGGAACGCGTCCCTCCCAGCGCCTCTCCATTGATGCAGAGAGAGACGTCCGCGGAGCCCCAGCGGTGAGCGGGGACACGGCCCTCGTCAGGACCTGAGGCCCTGTCCTGGTCGGCAGCTGTGACCCATCTCCCCTCTCCCTGGTAGAGGCCTCACAAGCGGACCATTATTTCTCCGTTAGAAATGAGAAAACCAAGACGAGGAAAAGAAATCAAGCCAGCCGCAATGGCACCCCGGCCCCGGGGGGGAGGCTGAGGCAGGAGGCTCGCCAAGAGTTCAAGTTCAGCCTGAGCTACCAAGCGAGCCCGTCTCCAAAGAAAATCAGTAAACAAATAAATAACAACCAACAGCACTGCCTGAGTCACTTTTCCCATTGCTGGAACAAAAATGCCTGACACCCACAACGCAGAGGATTTATTTTGGCTTATGGTTTTGTGGAGGTTTCAGCGTGGTCCGCGGCTCCAAGGCAGGAAGGCGGGACAGGAGAGCAGCTCAGGACATGGGGACCCGAAGCAGAGACAGAGAGGCGGGGCCGCGCCCCAGTGCCCGCCTCCTGCAGAGCCTGGTGGCCCAGCGAGTGCCCAAAGTCCCTGCCTGGCAGCACTCGAGGCCCTGGGGTGGGGGTGGGGGGCTAAGCCCTGGCAGCCTCGGGGTTCCCTGACCACGCTGGGTGGGACAGGTTCAGGGTCTGTCCTGCGGCGTCCCCTGCTGCCGGCCTTGGCTCTGCAGAGCCCTAAACAATGAGGGGCAGGTGCCTGCGAACTGGTGGCGATTCTCCTGCCTCAGCCTCCCCAGGGCTGGGATGAGGGGTGGGATCAGTTAGCTTGGGAAATGTTGACTGATAAAGGGGTCAAATCTCAGATGTTCCTTCTTACCCCCTGGGACCCGAGTGGCAGCCGAAGTCTGGAAAACAATGGGATACAGCAAACCCAGGTGTGCTGGCTCCTGTGGGGATCCCAGCATTCTAGGAGGATGAGGCAGGAGCATCCCCTAAGCCAGCCAATGACTTAGTTACCTAGAGAGGCCCTATCTGAAAATGAAAAAACACAAACTAAAAGGGCCGTGGATGGGACGCCCCGGGGAGGGCCCGGGTTTAATCCCTATGGGAAACGAAAGGAAAAGAAACGGTGAACAAAAATTCTAGGGACGCCCCCTCGAATCCTAGAGCTCCTGCAGGGCAACTGGGTGCTTCGAGGAATTTAAGGCCAAGTGGAAAGAAGAGAAGGTCCAGCTCGGGGAGGGTCCTGTGTCACAGGTCTGAGGGTCACGTGTGTGAATCAGGAGCCCCTGAGGAAGCTTGGGGCACGGAAACGCCCCCATGGACACCACGCGCCCCGAAGCTCAGTAGCCCCAGCTGGCCCGAGCCCCCCATCTGGGGACACCTTGTCACCTGATCCTCCCACCTGAGAAAGTTCCTCCTTAGCAGGGCGAGGGAGGCTGAGGCAGGAGGGCCACCAGGAGTTCGAATCAGCCTGGGCTACGTAGTGGGTTCAAGAGCAGCTTAAATTACAGTGGGACCTAAAATGAAGAGACAGAAAGGGAAGTCCTTCCGCTTCCAGCGGGAGCCGGTCCCGAGCAGGTGTGACCTAGGCACGGGGCTGCAGAGGGTCTGTGCGTCACCTCCAAACGCGTATGATGTCACCTTCTGCCTGAAAGCTTGCTTGATGGATACCACCTTTGCATTTAATTCTAACGAATTTTAATGAATTAATTTATTTGAGACAGGGTCTCACTACACAGTTCAGGCTGGCCTTGAGCTCACTATGGAGCCCAGGCTGGCCTTGAGCTCACAGTGACCCTCCTGCCTCAGCCTCCTGAGTGCTGGGATGACACCACCCCTAGCTACAAAGGTGATTTTAGGAACAAAGCCTGAAAAATGTGTTGACCTTTCCACATCTTTCTTTACTAAGCTGCTTCTGACGATCTCTAGGTAACTAGCTCCTGCGTTCACACAGACGCAAACACAGACACACACACAGACACACAGACACACAGACACACGCCACACACGGTACGTGGAAGCTCCAGGCGAACCGACATGGACAAGGCACACACAGCACGTGTGTGCACTCCTGCACGCGTCCACAGACACATAGGACACACACGTGCACACAGCTGACGAGACGGAACCGGCGAGGTCAGGAGGACACACTCGGGTGCTTCCCAGCAAGAAGGGCGCGCTGCTGGTGGGGAAGAGGGAAGGTTTCGGTTTCCCCAGCACCACGGGGTGGGGCGGGTGCGGCCTCAGGAAGCCCCCGCTGCTCCTCGAGGACTGAGTTGGGCAACATTTGAGATCACGCATCCGCTTCGCTTCCCTCAGCGCCGTGGCCTGGGGCGCAGCCCTTTCCCGTAAATGACTCCAGCCTTCCTTCTTGACGGCAGAGTAGTGCTCCACCCCGCGGCAGCCAGTGCCCGTTTTTCTTCACCCACCCACGCCTCTGCAGAGGACCCTGCAGGCTGCTTCCAGGGTTCGGTTTTTGCAAACGGTGCTGCTGTAAGCATGGGCGTACGGGCAGGGCCGCTGACACTGCCGGCTGTAACCGAGAGGATTCTTAGGAGAACAGCAACCCCAAGTCTAAGTTAAAAAATAAACACCCAGCTAGCAGGAAGCAGGGAGAGAGCGCTTCTGCAGAAGTGCAGGGGGGACAGAGGGCAGCGGGGAGAAAAGGAACTGAGATCTTACCCCTAAAGTGAATGGAACTGTGGACTGAGGAAAACGCTGGGGTGCAGGGGAAACCAGGAAAAAACAAAAACCAGCCGTGGAGGTGCACACATCACCCAGCACTTGGGAGGCCGAGGCAGGAGGATCGCTGTGAGTTCCAGGTCAGCCTGGGCTGCACAGTAAGTTCTCTCAAGCGCGCGCACCGCCGCTGGGCTGCCCAGGAAGCTGTCCGGGAAGGGCCCATCGGAGAAGGGCCGCTGGAGGCCGCGGCTGCGGACGGGAGAAGAGGGGCCTGGCTCGGGGCGGCCGCCGATGCGGGGAGGCGGTCATCAAGGGCCGCGAGGAAAACGGGGAAAAAGCCAAGGGACCCGGTGCGGGAGGCCGAGGCAGCGCGGTCTCTGGTGGGACTCGCAGCGGAGAGGCGCAGCGTCCTGGGGGAGCAAGGGCAGGCGCGGAGCGTGGGAAAGCGCTGCACCCCTGACCCTGGGCGAGCCCCGAGCCCCATCCGCCCCCAGGGGAAAGCGGGGAGGCCAGGGCGTCAGGATCCGGGGTCCTGGCCAGGCTGCCCGCCTCCGCCTCGGCCTCCCACAGCTGGGGAGCCGCCCCCGCTCCTCCTGCGGCACCAGACTGAGTCCCTCGGCCGTGAGCCCCTGGAAGGTAAGCTGAGGCAGGACAGTCCCCAGGGCCTGGCCTGGGCCCTGCGAGTAATAGTAACCCGCAAAAAGAAGGAGCAGGGCAGCCGCGGCCCATCTCCCCTGTGACTGTTTCCTCCCTGGAACTATCCGGAGCCTCCTGCAGGGACCCCAGAGTGAGGGCGCAGGCGGCGGCTGAACCAGCCCGCATGTCTCAGCGGTCGGAAAGCCAGAGACAGGGCCGCTGCATGTCGCCGAGGGTCTGAATCTGTCTGCGCCACAAGTCATTACTTGTTTGGTTTTTTGAGGCAGGGCCTCGCCCTGTAGCGCAGGCTGGTCTAGAACACACAAGAGAGCCTCCTGCCTCAGCCTCCTGAGTGCTGGGGTCACAGGTGTGCCTCATCACGCGCGGCCCAGGGAGCACAGCGAGGTGTCCGCGTGTCCTAAACCTTCCCACAACCTCGGAACCCCGCTTCTCCAGGCCCCTCTTCCCCACCCAGGTCTCGGGCCCCCAACCGCCTCACCCGGCCACCTCCAGGAGGCGGGGGAAGGGGGGATTAGAACCCGGAAATCTGCCCATGTTTTATGTCTTGCGTTTCTCTATTAACAAGTCACAAGCGGAAGAGACCTGCCTGTGTGCGACCAGCGCACGAACACGCCGCCAGCGGCGGCTCATCCGCGCTAAATCCGGGCTCCCGCACCCTGCGGGGTGAGTGGGTGGTGAGCGCTGCTCAGCGAAATCTGATCGCCGACTGCCCCCTTGTGGTCACGACGGGAACTGCCCTGGGTCCAAATGCTCCCTGGGGTGCTGGGCGCTGTGCACCGGCGCCTGCTAGGTGTTTGCTAACAGTGATTTGCAGCCAAAACAGGGCGCCTTCACTGCAGACGTTTTTGAGGAAAATGCAAGTGGCCTTTAAAAAGAGCCTTTCTTTCTCTTTCTTTCTTTCTTTCTTCTTTCTTTCTTTCTGGCTGGCTTGCTAGGCAAACATCCTACCACTAAATCACACCCCAGCCCCTTTGTAATCCTATCTCTTGTTTTGGTTCTGTGTGTGTTTGCCTGTTTGCGTGTGTGTGCCTGTGCTTTTGGAGACAGGGTCTTGCTATTAGTGTAGGCCAGCCTTGAATTTACAGTGATCCTCCTGCCTCAGCCTCCCAGGTACTAGGATTACAGGTCTCTTACTGCTGCAGCCAGCTTTTTTTATTTTGAGGCAGGCTGTCACCAAGCCTCCCTGGCTGGCGTCATACTTGCCATTTTCCTGCCTCAGCTTCCGAAGTAGCTGAGATTACGGACGTGCGTCTCTGTGCTTGGTGCACAGCTCTCCTTTTATCTTAGTAAGAATAAGAGTACTTTGGGGAGGAAATCAGGCACCGTGAGCTCTCAGCACTGGAGTGAGTCGATTTCAAAGAGTGGGTTTTGCCGGGCATGGTGGAGCACACCTGTCGCTCCAGTACTCAGGAAGCTGAGGCAGGAGTATCTTTGTGAGTTCAAGGCCAGCCTGGGCTACATAGTGAGATCCTGTCTGAAAAACAAAAACAAAAACAAAAAATAGTCATCTTAACTGGGGTCGATTTGTTGTCTGGGGACATATAGCAGTGTCCCAACAGGGGGCAGCTGTGAGGACGGTATTGACATCCCCGAGGTAGAAACCAAAGATCGAATATGCTTCTCAGCACCCGGTAATACCCAGAGCGGCCCTTGCCATGGAGAACGACCCTGTCCGGGCTGTCAGTCGTGTTTAAATGGAGCCGTCCTGGAGGTTTTGATTTTTCCAACGCTGGGGATTGAACCCAGGGCTTTTGCGCTGAGCTGTGTTCCCAACTCCTTTTTTATCTTTTATTTTGTGATAGGGTTTCGCTAAGTTGCCCAGGACGGGCTCGAACTAACTTTTTCTTCTTTTGAGACAGTCTTGCTATGCAGTTCAGGCTGGCCTCAGACTCACTGCGGGGGCCCCGGCTGACCTTGAGCTCACAGTGGTCCTCCTGCCTCAGTCTCCTGAGTGCTGAGATTACAGACCTGTACCATCTTTCTTGTTCTGAGACAGGGTCTTGCTATGTAGTTCAGGCTGGCCCTGAACTTGTGGAGATCCCCCTGCCTCGGCCTCCCTTGCCTGGGTTTGCACAGTGATCTCTCTCTCTCTCTCTCTCTGTCTCTCTCTCTCTGTCTCTCTCACTCACTCTGTCTTTTTGAGACAGGGTCTCACTATGCAGTTTGGGCTGGCTTGAGCTCACTGTGTATCCCAGGCTGGTCTGGAACTTGCAAAGATCCTCCTGCCTCAGCCTCCCGAGTGCTGGGATGACAGGCTTGCACTGCACAGCCATTTCTGTGGGCAGCCCTGCTCCGAAAGGACTCAGCAGAGCCGGGCATGCCCAGGAGAACAGTGAGGCGGGGAGTAAGGGACATGCAGAGAGGAAGGGGCCGTGGAGACAAAACACGAGACGGTTAAGTAAGCAAGAGGCAGGCGCCATTAATTCTGCACCAGCTCACGCGTGCGCGGGGCCGCCTGCCCCGGGCCCCTGCGTCCCCGGGCCGCCCCTGGGGGACCCGGTGGAGGCGGCGGCGGCGGCGGGGCCTGCCTAGCTGAGCCTGCGGTACACGGACCTCATCCCGGTCGTCGGCCACGAGTCCACGGTGCTGACCGAGGAGCGGCGGCGGCGGCCGACCTTGCTGACCACCTGGAAGGACTTGAAGAGCTCGTGGGCGTGGCGCAGCACGCTGGGCAGGCAGGCCAGGTGCAGGGCCATGCGCGAGCCCTGCAGCAGCAGGCAGAGGCGCGGCAGCACCCAGAAGCGCGGCCGCACGGCGCCGCTGGTCAGCAGCAGCAGGGCGAGGCTGGCCAGCTCGTAGACCAGGAGCCACAGCGCGTAGAGCAGCGGCCCCTTGTAGCTCTGGCGGTGCACGCTGTAGAGCAGGCTGCAGCTGACCGCGATGGTGACCAGGGCCAGGGCGCCCGTCACCTTGCTCCGGTGCTGCAGCAGCCACAGCACCGGCTCGGACTTGGTGTCCAGGTAGAGGCTGTACTTGGCCTCGTAGCCGATGTGCGTCAGCTGGTGGACGTCGAAGATGAGGAACTGGACGGTGTTGAGGACCGAGAAGAGGCCGACGGTCAGGGTCACCGTCCTGGCCTCCATGGGGCCCGGCCCGCCCGGGGCGTCGCCTGCGGAAGGGATCGCGTGAGGACACGGCCCAGGCAGGGCGTGGACGGGGACAGGCCGGGAGGCGAGGGGCGGGACCGGCTCCCAGCCTGGTGTGGGGTCGTCCCGATGGCCCCCCTGTCCTGGGGTCACTGTTATCAGGCACAGGTTGGGAGTCCTCTGGAATATGATGGGGTGTGCTCTGGGCTCCCCGCGGGGGAACAGGCTCCTCTGAAAACAGTAAACGCTCAGCTGGGGTGGTGGCATCCCAGCGCTCGGAGGCAGAGGCAGGAGGATCGCCGGGGTTTGAGTCCAGCCCGGGCTGCACAGGGAGACCCTGTCTCATGCAAACAAACAGAACTATCAAGGGTCCTCAGGAGCCTGGGTTCGCCCCTAACTCTTGCTCTTCTTCCCCTCTGTGCCCTTAGAAGTGGGGTGTCCTGCTTCACTGCCTGGTGGATGCACCCCATCTCTCCTGTGCCCACAGCCAGGAGACGGGGCAGGGCTAGGACACCACACTTACCATTTCCACCCTGACCAGAGGCTTAAGCCGCTGACCTGTGGCCATGCTTGGCTGGGGGGCTCTGTGGAAGCCCACAGGCCTGGGTCCCCCAGGCCAAGCCCAGCCCCCCAAGTCAGGCAAGGCCTGAGAAGGGCACTGGTGGCAAATGCCCAGGGTCCGGGGAGCTGGGGCCTTGGGGGCACCAGTGCCCCTCTAGGATCCTCCAGACACTCACGCTAGATGCCCTGGTCCACCCAGCTGGCCCCAGATATCTTCCTGGAAAAGTTAAACATCATATTCTAGGGATGCGTGCATGCCCATGTCCAGAGCAGCAGGCTTCTGATGGCCAGATGTCCATCCACAGACGAGCAGATAAGGAAAATGAGGTATTCATAAACCTCGGAGTACTACCGCACCATAAAGAAGTAGAGACTTATGCTGTCATCCCAGCACTCGGGAGGCTGAGGCAGGAGGATCTTTGCAAGTTCAAGACCAACCTGTACTATAAAGTGAGCTCAAGGTCAGCCTGAACTGCATAGTGAGACCCTGCATAGTGAGTCTCAAAAAGACAAAAAACAAACAGACAAAAAATGTGGGCGGGGGCTATAGCTCAGCAGCAAAAGTGCCTGGCAAGTGCCAGGTTGTGAGTTTGATTCCTGGTACAAAAAAAAAGTCCTGATTCGTTTGTAGGAAAATGGATGCATGTTGAGACCATAATGTTAAATGAAGTAAATCAGACCCACAAACTTAAATATTACATGATTTCTCTTATATGAGAAACCCAAAGAATAAAGAGCAAAAGAAAAACAGATAAAGGTAAACCAGTGAGCTAGAGAGGCAAACTAAAACCTGTAAAACAGCCACAAAACAGCACAAAATTATACTTGATGAGGTAACAAGATAGACGGGTGGGGTGGCACACACCAGCCACTGGGAAGGCTGAGGCAGGAGAATTCCAAGTTTAAGCCCAGTCTGGGCAATTTGGTGGGGTCCTGTCTCAAAATAAAAAGGGCTGGGAAAGTAGCTTCATGGGAAGGCACTTAGCTACGTACACAGAGCCCTGGAACCCATCCTGGGCACCGCAAAAAGAAAAACAAAACACTTCCCAACAAATAACAAGACGATCACTAAATCAGTGCTGAAAATTATGCAAGTTAAAAGACAGAGGTTGTCAGATTAATTTTTTTTAAAATCCAGATTCAGCTATCTACTGTTTATACTAAGCATCATTTAAATATTATCGATTGACTCATTGATTGATGTTGGGTGAAGCTTGAATCCAGGGCTTTATTCACGCCAGACACAGGCTCGGCCAAGGAGATGCACCTGCTAAGCACCACTTTTTTTATGACAAGTTCTCATGCTGCCGGGGATTTAGCTCAGCGGCACAAGTGCCCGCCTGGCAAGTGAGAGGTCGTGAGTTTGATCCCTCTTACAAAAACAAAACAAAAACAAAACTCGCTGTGTGATCCAGGCTGGCCTCAAACTCTTGGTGACCTTCCTGCTTCAGCCTCCTGAGAGCTGGGATTGCAGGTGTGCGCCACCACGCTCTGCTTCCCCGGGTTCCTTTCATGTGAGCAGTTCCCTCTGTGCGAGGAGTTCAAATCACTCCCAAGTTTACATTCTTTGTTTCAAACCCATCTTAAGATACACACTGATTTGTTTCATTTGTAGCAGGGGTGGCGAACCTTGTGGAGACCGGGTGCCAACCTGCAGCCCAGAGCCCGCTTACTTATCACCGAGACCAACTAAACCTGAACACTGGGATTTTAGTTTAGAAAAGCAACTCGTGTGTTAGTATCTCTTGTCTTAAAAGAAAACCACAATCACACAGGTGCCATACGCCTGACGCCACTGATTTATACTGCTAGTTTCTTTTATCAGAAAGAAAGTTTTGCACCCTCGTTTGTTTCTTCCTTGTAAGACAGAATTTTTTTTTGGTCTTTTTTGAGTCCGGGTCTTGCTATGCAGCTCAGGCTGGCCTCGAGCTCACTTTGTAGCCCAGGCTGGTCCTGAACTCTCGGTGTTCCTCCTGCTTCGGCCTCCTGCATGCTGGGATGACAAATGTGTGCCACCAACTCCGTTTGTCACACTTAAACTGAACACAAAAGATCTATACACCGTATCGTATGTATACAATATTGTGTGTTAAGTATATCAATACAATATATGACAATAAATAAATCTAAAATAATTCAAATCCTATCTGTACTCTGCTCCTATTGAAACTAAATTAGAAACCAATGACAGAAAGATCTTTGGAAATCCCTAAATATTAAAGCTAAGCAACATATTTATGAACAACCTATGGATCAAGCTAAGCAAGGTGGTGCATGCCTGTGACCCCAGCACTCAGGAGGCTGAGGCAGGAAGATGCTTTTTCTTTTTTGGTCTTTTTGAGACAGGGTCTCTCTATGCAGTTCAGGCCGGCCTTGAGCTCACTCTGTAGCCCAGGCTGGTCTGGAACTTGCAACGATCCTCCTGCCTCAGCCTCCCAAGTGCTGGGATCACAGGCATGCACCACCATTACTAGCTAGGAAGGTGGTTTTGAGTTGGAGACCAGTCTGGTCTACATAGTGAGTTCAAGGCCAGCCTGGACTACACAGCAAGACCCTGTCTCCCAAACAAAAACAATGAAACCATGGATCAAAGGAGAAATCAAAAGGAAATTTAAAATTATTTTGAACTGATTGAAAAGTAAAGTATGACACATCGATATTTGTGTG
>PVJX010044711.1:0-13067 GCA_004027295.1 Dolichotis patagonum
CTTGTGATTGATAATTATTCAGCTCAAAGAACAGGATCACCTGGAGGTGCCTGTGTGTAAGGAACAGGTGCTGGGAATGTCAGAACACTAAGATGGTAGCACCCAAAGATGCTGGTTGGTTACCCCAAGACTACTACTGCAGGGGGGACAGAGAAGATGGCTGAAAATTCACCACAAAACCAACTTTAAGAAGGAACAGAAGAGCTGTTCATCAGAGGCATGAATGGCAGAGATTTGCTTGAGAGTCACACAGTGTAATAAGTCATGTCATTTTTTTTCATAATTATACATACTTTTCTCAGAGACCTTATGGTTTAGTGAGTATTTCTTTACATGTTTTTCATATTTTATATAATCTTTACTTGGAATTATAGTTTATATACCACTGTCCAATAGGCATAGTTTGTACTTGGACATGTTTCCATTTTAGAAAATGGATCTGTCTTCCTCAGCTCATTTAGTTTGATGCATATATGTTATTATCAGCTTGCTGAAGTTTTGACTTGCTTTCTAGTTGATGTAGTATTTGAGATAGACTTGTAATATGCCATATGGCTCTATGATGTATACATTTTGTTGGTGGTGTTAATTCTGTGATTGTTTTAAATAGTGTACATTTTAATTTCACCCAGTGTATTTTACTTGCCAATTTTAAATATACACATTGGAGGGAAATATGAAAATGTTAGCAACATAGGTCTCAAATATAAGGTATCATTAAGAATAGAACTTACTTCTGAAAGTTTTTTTGACACAATTGCACTTCAGACTAAAAACCAATCCTCCTAGCCAAAACAGATAATGTATAAGTTTCTTTTTTGCAAAAGGCATCCATTGTTACCTTTGGTAGTTTCTGTAATGCAGTACTATCATTGGGTAATTTCTGTTTTTGTTTCTGTGTTTGTTTTTTATTTTAGAGACGCAAATGGAAAGTAGAAGAAGATGCTTGGATCTGAACATGCTGCTGTGGAAAAATGGTTATCAGAATTCAAGGTAAATTGGATTAGGGATCCAAAGATACATGTCGATGACTCAGAGAGTGGATATGAATTATATAGAAAAACAAGCATGCAATACAGTGGAAATGATAAAATAACAAATAATACAGTACTGCCTCAGTTCAAGAATTTAATTCGTTACACAATTCCTGGGAAAATGAGCACGTTTGTGTTCATTCAGAGTAGATTGCTGTGATGCCAGCACTTGGGAGGCTGATGCAGGGCCATCATTCCATGAATTCAAACCATGCTCAGCTACATAGGCTACTCAAGGCCAGCCTGGACTATAGAGTGAGACCCAGTCTTAAAAAATACAACTCAAAAATTATGGTTGTGGTCATATTTGTTGCCTGATAGAAAGTTTGCAAACAAAAGAAAACTTTTGACAAATGCTTCTGTTGGTGAATCAAACTACTGGCAAACAAAAGTATTCATGAACCAAATCACCACTGTATTTCTTTAAGTGTAATTCTGACGTGTCACTAATGTGAATCAGGGCCTGAGTGGAATATATAAAGCTGAAAATAATCGTTATAATTTGATGAGGAAATATTTAAATTTTAAAATAGAATCAGTAAAATGCTAGGCTTCATGGTCCACTCCTATAGTCCAGCTGCAGTACTTGGAGGAAAGACGGTTGCTTGAGCCGAGGAGTTTGAGACCAACCTGGGCAATACAGTTCAAGAAGAAGCCCTCTCAAAAGAAGAAATGAGGCCGGGCATTGTGGTTCATGTCTGTAATCCCAGCACTCAGGAGGCTGAGGCAGAAGGATTGCTGTGAGTTCAAGGCCACCCTGAATTGTATAGTGAGACCCTGGCTCAAAAAGTGAGAGACAAGGAAGAGAAAGGAGGAAGGGAGGGAGAGAGGAAGGAAAGAAGGAAAGAATGAAGACAAAGCAACAGACTGTCTTCACTAGAAAGTAGCCTCCAATCTTTTTATTTTAAATTAGTTTACAGTGGCCCATTCCAGCAAATCTGTGCATAATATATTATTTCTAATCATATTTCATGACTGAGTAGGTTCAACTGTATAACGTAGGCTTCCAGCTTAATTTGTTTAACTCTCATTAGTATGTATTATATTACTTTTTCTTTCTTACTTTTTAAGTGGCATTCATGTAAAATAAATCCCCTCACTTGTCTACTATTAAGTTCAGTTTTCTTTCCTGTGCTGGTGTCTTTTAGGCATCACTGACACTTAGATCACCAATTATTCAGCAACTTTACACCAAAAGAAGACACTTGTACCATCCCTTTATAAGGTTATTCATGATTTGAATAATGAGGTGTGAAAATCAATGAGGAACAAAGTATACATAAGATAGTTAAATATGTGTCCTAAAACAGAAGGGCATGTTTTATAGTATTCTGTCCTTGTGGATCTAGACATTTTTCTTTGTTATTCCATTCTTATAGTTGCTTTGGTTTTCTCCATTCTCTCCTGTCCATATTTTAAAACACTTTGATCAAGTGTTTTCCTCTTGAGGGCAGTTAGGTTGGATTCTTGATCTCAGTGATAGCCACAACACTGTGTTGTTTGTTTCATTTTGAAACTTTTCCTTGCTTTCTGTTTTGGAATATTTCCTGCTCTGAAAGTCAAATTGTACTGTGTACTGATTATTTGTTTGCTTGCTTTGTTTTTTCATTAGCTTATTTATTTCTTGGTTATTTTAAAGGCATGCTCTCATTATGCAGTTCAGACTGGACTTGAACTCACTTATTTAGCCCAGACTGGCCTCAAACTCATGGAGACTATATTGCCTCAGCCTCCTGAGTGCTGAGATTACTGATGTGAGCCACCATGCCTGGCTAGATTTAAAATTTTAATATTATTTACTGTTATTTTTATTGATAATATGGAGCCATGTATATTCAGTGAAATCAACGTTATCTCACAAAAATGATGCTCCTGGTGAAGTTAACCATAAAATGATCAGAACAAATACCTTTTTAGTACTCTTAAAATACTAGTTTCATACTATTCAACTTTATGATAGAAGGGAAGAATTTAATTATTGTATTTATGTATGCATTTATGCCAAATACACACATCTCTCCAATAATATAACAGTATGACATACAGTTGTGTCACCACTGCATTCATGCATGCTTTAAAATGGAAATGAATGGAACACACAGGAAAGTAGCTTCTCATGTTACCAGACACACCCTCCACCAGTGCCTCTGCTGTGTAGTGGAGTGAGTTTGAAAAAGCTCAGCTAATCATCTCCTACCCAGCACCCTAACTTCGAGTGCATCTTCCCTTTTGTCCTGTCACTAACAGCTTGCTTATTGACCTCTTCCTTTCCTGTCTCCTCAGTTTGGACTGGCTTTCAGGCTGTTGCTGTTTATGGCAGAAATCACAGGACTCATTTGCTTCTTTTTCTGTTGCAGTGTATTTCCGTATGTTTTGTAACTTTAGTTATGGGTCATGTACATGATATGCATGTCCTTACTGATCAGGAATATTTAAAGTTCTCTAAATAATGAGTGTGTGTGTTCCCTATCTCTCATTTTGCCTTGTCTTAGCATGTAAGCTTTGCTTATTAAAATTTTTTATGTTTTTCCTTTCAGACTGTAAGCCCTTCAAGGGTCATGTAGTGTACATTTGTTATTTCCCTAGAATCTAGAGTTTTGTCATGTGTATAACAAACATTCAGTAAATATTGATTGGACTGAGTGGGGGTGGAAATGTGAGGCCCTGTTACTGTGAGATGGGCCCCAGGACAACCATATATAAACAAAATGAAAAACAAAAGATTGAAAAGTTTTCTTCTTTTCATTAGGGCTCACTAGCATATAAAAATATCTCTTTCCACTTCTTAATTCTTTGAAAGTGACCATGATTCAATAGTGATTACTTTGTATCATGATGCATCACATTGTTAATCTCAGGATCTCAGTCATGGCTAGAAATGGTGAAGACACAACCTGAGAGAGCCAAGCTCAAGACCCAGCACTCATTGTAATATTCACGCTAAAGATCTGGGTTTGAAACCATTTTTCATCAGGTCAAGAAGTTCTAAGTGTGTATTCAGAATTTGGGAAAACAGAATGTAAGTTATATAGAATCTTTTGATTTACTGATTTACTTATTTTTACTTAAGAGGAAAAAGACACAGAAAAGAAAAACAAGAAGCAATACAGACAAATAAAGAGCAACAAGAAATGAAATACAATAACAATGTAGGTTTACAAAACCAGATGTTAGGAATTTGGCAACGGTTGTAACATTGCATATTGCTACCTTCAAGAGAGTTGCTTAGATCGACAGATATAGACATGTAAAATTGATCTAAACATATGAGTATTAACTGTTCTTTTTCAATAACTAATACAATTAGTATAGTCATTTTAACTATCATACACACACACACACACACACTTCTGTCTTTTCTTTTTCTCTTTCTTCTTTCCTCCTTTCCTTTATTCCAATACTTTTCCTCTTTAAACAGTTTCTTACCCTTAAACCATATTTATTGTATATTTTGGAACATATATAATTTTTTCAGTTTCTTATACTAGGGAGGTAATACAATATTTGCACATGTGAATTTGATTTATTTCACCTATGATAATTTTCTCAAGTCACATCCATTTACTTACAAAAGTCTTGATGAAATCTTTTTTTATAGCTGAGTAGTATTCCATTGTTTAAAAATACCACATCTTTTTTTTTTTTTTACCAATTTCTCAATGGGCACTTGGGTTGTTTCCAAGATTTGGCTATTACAAATTGTGCTGCTAGAAACATGGGTACATATATGTCACTGTGGTATGATATTTTCAGTTATTCTGGGAAATACCCAGAAGCAGGTTAGCTGGGTCAAATGACATCTGTAATCCAAGAGTTCTGAAGAATCTCCCTACTGATTTCCACAGCGGTTTCCCCAGTCTACACTCCCACCAACAGCAGAGAAGAGTTCTTTTTCCCCTCTGGCATTTTATGTTGGTTAATTTCTTGATCTTGATCTTTCTTTCTTGAGTGAAATGGAATCTCAGTGTTGTTTTAATTTGCATTTCTCAAATGACCATTGATGTTGAACATTTTTTCATATATTTATTTGCCATTTGTATTTCTTCTTCTGAGAAGTATGTGTGCATCTCAGATGCCCATTTTTGAACAAGGTCCTTGAATTTTGGTTGGCCTGATTCTATCTATTTAAATAATTCTATCTATTTAAATAGTTTTAAAAATTATTTGCAAGTTCTAGATAGAAGTCTTTTGTCTGCGGGAAAGTTATCTAAGATATTTTCCCAATTCATAGGTTTTATTTTCACTGTGTTGGAGATTTCCTATGATATGCAAAACCTTTTTAATAAGCTGAGATCCCAGTTGTTCATTCTGGGAAGTGCTTCCTATGCTGTTTGATTTTTGTTCATGAACTCTCTGTCTGTCAAGATTTCTAACTATTTTGTCTGTCAGTAGATTTAGTGTTTCTGTTCTAATATTTTGATCTTTGATCCATTTTGACTTTCATTTAGTGCACAGTGATAAACATGGATTCAGTTTTAGTTTTTGGCATATGGAGAGGCATTTTTCCAGCACCACTTATTAAAGAGGCTATCTTTCTTCCAGTGTAAATGTTTGGCCCCTTTTTCAAAATGAGGTGGCTGAGTGTATTTGTAATTGTGGCTGTATCTTCTAATATAGTCTATTGATCTTCAGGTCTGTTTTTATTTCGATACTGTGGGAGACAACTCCAGTTGCTCCCCTTGAATGCAGAACAATTACTGTGACTTTGATTATTTGGAGACTCATTTCCTTATACTGATATGTAAAAGGCTAGCTAGGGTATTTCCTTTCTCTTCAATTGGATCTAAGCATTGCAAATTAGGCTAGCTGAGGTGCTAATATGTAATCTCTAAGGCCAACAGACAGTCCTGTTTCCTTGTATAGTGTTCTCTGTACAGAATATGTACAGGCTATGAGCACGTGGTGAGATGTTAGAGCCATCAGCTCTGGGAATGTCAACTGGGTAGAGCCTCAAGATAAAGAGGCTATGACTCCCCAGGGCACAAGAGTTTGCATAACCGAAGCCAAAGCAAAAGCCTCCCCAAACAATGCCATTGCTACTTTAATTAGATTATATGAATTGATCCTTCTGCATATCTCTATCTCTGCAATTTACAGAGATGCCATTCTTGCACCTGGCCAGCCAGCTCAAGTTACTCATAATTCCTGCCATCCTCACTGTCACTCATCCCTGAGCCACCCTCCTCCTTCACAAGATAATAAATTCTGGGAGAGGCCTAGAATCAGGGCTTTTGTCTGCATGTCTTCACAGGGATTGGATTTAGGACCCATTGGCTGCTCTTAACTTGGAATATGTCTTGGTGTTTTTACTCTCGCTGTGGGTTGCACTGGTGGTGGTAGATTGAAATTAAGTTGCTGGGATTCCAATGATAAATATGTATTCATATATATTTATGATTGTAATCTCTTTCTCTTAAATCTCAGTGGGATTACATATATAACTTTTTGGGTTGTGAGGAAATCTAGAAAGAGGATTACAATACTTGGGTGACTGAACTCATTATTTGGATTTACAATAAATAGCATGCTGAGTTTTTCACAGTAGCTTTGTAATAGCAGCTTTGCAGGTCAGGGATTGTGATAGCTTTGTTGCCCAGAATTGCCTTTACTATTCTAGGATATTTCTGGTTCCAGATGTATTTTAGGGATGATTTCTGTAGATTTGTATATGATCTATTTTAGAGAATGACCTGTGTGCAGCTGAGAATGTATATTCTGATATTGTTGTGTGAAACACTCTGAACACATTTACTAGGTCCATTTTTTCACAAGTTTGATTTAGTTCTGTTATTTGTTTGCTGAATTTTTGTTTGGTTGATCTGTGTCTTTGTCTTTGTGACAATGGGGTGTTATGGATCCCTATTGTAACTGTATCATTTTTTAAAATTTTTCATATTTATTAAAATTTGTCTTACATAGTTGTGTGCTCCTATATTTGCTGCATAGTTATGATTGTAATCTCTGCCTCTTAAATTTTCCCTCTCATGAGTATGCAGTTACCTTCTTTATCACTTTTGATCATTCTTGGTTTGAAGTTCACATTGTCTGCAGGCAAAATAGCTGCTTTTTTCTGGGTTCCTGTTGCATGGAGTCTTTTTTCTATCCTTGTACTTTTATCCTTTTACTTTTAGTCTTTCCTTTGAGTTAAATGTGTTTCTTTTACACCGCATATTATAGGATTTTGTTTCTTAATGCACTCTGCCAATCTGTTTCTTTTTATTGATGAGTTGAGACCATTTACATTGATGCATATAACTGAAAAGTACTGACTTATCACTGTCATATTATCTTGTGTTGTTGGTTTTCTACTTTTTCTGTTTAATTGCTTGCCCTGCTTAGTGGTTTCCTTTTGTTGCTATTCTTGGGATTGTAGTTATCTTTGTCTCTTTCTAGAGTGTCTTTCAGTATTCTTTGTATTGGTTTGGTGGCCATGAATTTCTTCAGTTGTTCTTTGTCATTGAAGTATTTTATTTCTTCATTAATTTTCAAAGATAGCTTTGCTGGATACATCAATCTGGGTTGAAAGTTGTTTTCCTTTAGGACCTGAAATACTTCAATCCAATCTCTTTTGGACTTGAAGATTTGTGTTAAGAAGTCTGCATGATTTGTAGGTGATCTGTGTCTTTTCTCTGACAGATTTTAGAATTCTGTTCTTTTGCTGAATTTCTGATATCCTAATTATTATATGTCTGAGTGAAGGTTTATTTTGGTTTTGATTAATTAGGGTTTTGGATGCCTACTTTATCTGGATATCAGAAACTTCCCATGGTTGGAAAGTTTTCTGTTATTATTTCTGCATATAGTCTTCACAATTCACTTTTGTTGAAATCTACTTTTTCATTGACACCTATCAATCTTATATTGTTTCCATCTGCTCATCTTGCAGCTGTTGAATTGTTGTTTCCTGGTGCCTTGATACTTTTGAGAGATCTTTTCTTTTGTGGTCATAATCTTCCATTCTGTCTTCAAGATATGAGAGTCTATCTTTAGCTTCATTCAAGAAGTTTTGCCAGTTTTCAATGGAATTTTTAATTTCTTGAATATCCCTTTGAATCTGTTTCATATATTCTAATTCTGTGTTGTATTGTTCACTCAAGATTTCCATCATTTTCTTTTTTTCTCTATTTTTTATCTATATCTTCTTTAGATACACACAGCATTTATTTCATTATGTTTGTCATTTCATTTTATACCTGAGAGATTATTTCTGGCCTGATTTCCTCTATAAATTCATGGAATTTGTTCTTTATTTTATTTGCTATCAGTTGAGAAAGTTCAGTTGTGTAATTTCCAGTGTCTTCCATTTCATTTTCTCTTGGGTTTGCTCTCAGTGAGTTGCGAGACTGAGACTGTCTCTTGCTTTTGTTGTGCCATTTTCCTCAGGGACCCATGTGGCTGGTCAGGCACTTTCCTGATAGATTGCACTGGACCACTGCACTGGGCAGAGTATTGATCCTCTGTTATCCCCATGGCTAGCCTGTGTGCTCCCCTGACCTATGGCACCAGATCCTTGTGCTCTGTGGCCTGTGAGGCTGACTGGGTGTTCCCCAAATGTACTGCACTGGGTTGCTCTGGGATGTTGATCTGGGCAGAGGTTGGATCCTCTTGCTGCTGGTGGGGACACACTCCAGGAGTGTGTTGCTGGGGCCTAGAGCCTGACAGAGTGGAGTTGAGAACCTCTGGCACCCAGGTGACTAGTAGGGACACACCCTCAGTGTGTGACCAGTACCTAGCACCTGGCTTGGTGGAGTTCAAAACCTCTGGGACCCAGGTAGTAAGGCAGGGTATGACTCAGAGTGTGGCATTGCCTGGACCTTGTCTCTAGCTGGGACAAGTTCAGAGCCTTTGGAATGTGCAGCTAGCCAGAATGCATCCCCAGCATATGGTGCCAAGGCCTTGCTCCTGGCTGTGTGGAGTTCAAAACCTTAAGAACCTGCTTTATGGTTAGCTGGGACTCAAAACTGAACTGTGGAGTTGGGGCCTTGTGTTCAGATGGGTGGAGCTCAAATTCTCCAAGACCTATTGTCACTCCCAGGTGGGTGGCTCTGGGGCTCTGTGCTATTCTGGGCTCCATACCTCTGTGACCAGTGAGGCTGGTTGGGCATACCCCTAATGGATTGCACTGGGGTGCTGGGCTGGGCACAGTTCATATCCTCTGTGCAGCTAGCAAGGATATAAACCTCAGTTCTATTAAAAGTTCTGGACTTGACTCATAGAAGGAGGCCCCTCTGGTCCTGATTTTGTCACATTCTGAAATGATCAGTGTGTTACTTAGTTAAGAAGATATTATTTCAAAAAATGGTCGTGTGTCATATTTAGCATGAATTTGAACTTGTGACAATCTTACATTGTTTTAAAGACTATAAAAGTTTTTAAGAGTGTATGGTTCATGGAAGCTTAATATTTCATGTTTCAGCAAGCCTGTGTTACAATTTCAGGTTAATCTGTAAACCAATAGCCTTGCTTTGTTTCTGCTTCTCCTTCTCCCAGAATCTGTGGTCATGCTAGCAGTTCTTCCACATTCAGGGCCCACCAGACTGTTACCTGTATTTTTATGATTCGAATGCTGACTCTCCTCCCCTCAGAGTTGCTAGGTCTTCGGGTTTATCACTGCAGTAATTCCCTTTCCTTTGCCATGTGTCCCCTTGCCTATTTTATTATCTACTCTATCCCTCTACCTCGATTCCCTTAGTCCATCGGTCTCCATTCCCTTAGTCTATCCTGCAGCAGGATGTCAACACTGGATGAAATCTAGTGTCCATCCTTACCCCATACCTGTGCTGGAGCAGCTGAACATGCCTAGAAAAACTGAAGTGTGTTGTCTCCTTTCTTAAATTCATTGCCACAAGTCTCAAAGAAACATTTAATATGTAGTCTCATGGTCTCATTTTACTTCTTAGGTACACTGTCTTACTGCTCAGTCATACTTTCTCTGACCATGTACCTTTTTGTTTGTTTTTAATTTTGTTTTTTTGTATATGTTTGCAGTACATGTTTAAATTCTTTATGTGGAGTTGATACATGTACACAACATGTCTCAATTCCTTTCTTTTCATCTCTTATCCCATTTTTCCCTCCCTTCTGCCTCCATCTCTTACCCTCCATCCCTTCATTTTCAGCTTTTTAGTCCCAGCTTTTTATAGGTCATTTGAAAAGCAAACCAGCTGAAGAGGTGCACACCTATAATCCCTGCATTCTAGGGACTTGAGGCAGGAGGATCACAAGCTTGAGACCAGTCTGGAGAATGCTTTAGTAAGAAGACACATGGTTTAGTCCCCAGCACTGTGAATAGAAATAGCTAGGAACTCTTTTCTACCACTGAACCAGTATCTTGGTTCATACTCTTTCCCTTCTTACTGTTCAGTGGGTGATAAACAGCCATATTTAACTGATGAAAACCTTTCTTGGTGCACACATTATCCTATCTGCTTCCTTCCTGTCCCTGTTCCCAAATGAACTTCATAAATTACTGCTTTCTTACAGCCTTGGTCTACTTGTCTCCATGTCTTCAATTCACATTCTGTCTTCAGCCCACTCTTTTGGGTTGAGGTCTTTATTCAACCCCAGATGCTAAGAAGGTCAAAAGACAGCATGTCTTTTGGTCCTTACCATGTCAAAGGAGTGTTTGCTAAATTTGTAAAAGGTGTCAGTTATTCTTTTTTTAAAATTTTATTTATAGAGAAAACAAAAAAAAAAACCAGAAAAAAAGGGTAGCAACAATACAGAATTCCAAGGAAAAAAGAAAATAACAAAAAACACTAAGAAATCACTACTTGATAAATTACATTCCATCATCTTGGAAATAGTTGTTCAAGTTGCAAAATAAAAAAAAATACAAAGTAGACATTCAAACAGTGAGACTGTTAACAGTTCTGCACCACGATCTAACAAAGACAGTAATATGATCATCCACTTACACACTTAAACATACATGCAATTATGTCCTTTAGAGCACTTTCTTTTCCTCTGTTTTTTACAGTAGCAATTACATATTTTGGGTTTTATTACTCCTACTGTTCTTAATACTTTTTATACTAGGGACACAATGTGATACTTATAAATATGATTCTTAATTATTTCACTAATGAGGATAGTCTCAAGTTGTCTCCATTTACCTATGAAAGCCACAAGATCATCCTTTTTATGGCTGAGTAATATTCCATTGTATTAAAAATACCACACCTTTTTCATCCACTCTGTGGTTGATGGGCATCTTGGTTGTTTCCAAGATTTAGCTATTACAAATTGTGCTGCTATGAACATGGGTGCACATATATCACTGTGACATGACATTTTCAGTTTTTCTGGGAAAATTCTCAGGAGGGGAATAGCTGGGTTGAATGGAGCTTCCAATCCTAGTCTTCTGAGAATTCTCCATATTGATTTCCATAGTGGTTGCCCCAGTCTGCACTCCTACCAACAGTGGAGCAATGTTCGTTTTTCCCCCCGCAGCCTCGCCAACATTTGTTATCAGTTGATTTCTTGATGGCAGCTATTCTTCCCATGTCAGTTATTCTTAAGGTGTTTTAAAATCTAAAGATGATTTTTTCAACATTTTGATGTGAGTTATTGTACTGTTTAGCAGAGAGAGAGGTCCAAGTCTCAATGTTGAGAATTTGAGACCATGATGGTATCTGAATGGTGGTATCTGAATGAAAGATTCTAGATTGCTACATGTCCAAACCACTCTGCTTTGAAAAAAATAACTAATAATTTTGGAAAGTTTGTATTTCTTCACTGCACTTATTTACATGTAAGGTTCTGTATACCACTGTACCACCTACTACTGAGAGAAAGGGATTAAGGCCTTTATGATGGAAATCGTGGTAGTTGTATTGTGGACAGTAAAATTCAGAGAAGCCAATGTTTGATGAGTCTTTTATTGAAGAGAACAGTACATGTGAGCCCTCAGTATGTATTTTTAACATATTTATGAAAACTGCCACAATCTTTAACTCCTTGGAAGAACTGAATAGTGCTGTGAGCACTTAAGGTAGATTGTAATAGTTAAATATTTTGAACAGCTCATTATTGGTGCTAAGCAGAATATATATTTTATAATTAGTCAACTGCAACTTCCATTCCATTATAACGAATGTGGCAGAGTGGAAACTCTTCCTTGATTTTACAAGACCTGAATTTAGTGTCCTTCTCTACCAACGTATTCTGAGATCTTTGACAGATTAACTGATTTGCCTTGATTTCAGTATGGAAAGAGTTGGATTAGTTTTTAAGATTTTTAACCTGTACTGATAGTAACTTCAGGTAAAGAGCATAGTATTTACTCTAGTGTGTGAGTGTGTGTGTGTGTGTGTGTGTGTGTGTGAAGTTTTTAAGCCTTAGGTTATTCTTTAAGAGCCATGTTTAACTGATCTAAATATTAACTGTACAATCAGCATAGTTTGTTGACAATTTTTAGTTATGAAAGTAGTGAGTTTCTTCTAGAGTGTTAGATTATTACAGACATATACATCTCCATTCAAGCACACTTCTAAATGCGTTATTTTAGTCATGTAGAAGTGAGTATATGAATGCCATTATTCATTTTTTAGAGAGTTAATATTAAATTTTAATTTATTTTTTATTTTAAAAGGGAGTAAAATTAAACATAACAATGCAGAACAGAATGGGACATAAGAAAGCATAAATTTCAAAGCTAGACAACCAGAAATCTTCACTATCTGTCATATTGTCTCTTGTTTTCTTCCAAATGGTTGTCCTTATCTTTGCATATGGAGAGCTCATACTAAATACCATAGCCAATCTTTTCACAAGATGTATAGTTCACTGGCTCCCACTTGTTAGGCAGGGGGGAGGGGGGGACATGGGATGGGGGACAGGATGACATGAGATGTCTGATTCTCAGCCCACACGCAGGCAGGATCACAGTCGCCCCCCAGAGATGGGAAGAGTTCCTTGTTCTCCCAGCACCCCAAGTCAACCACATGATGCAGGTCCTGATGCACCAGGATCTCTCTCCTTCAGGCTGCCAAAAGTCTGCCACACTCTCAGCCACCCCCCAGAGAGGGGGGG
>PVJX010044712.1:0-13059 GCA_004027295.1 Dolichotis patagonum
AACCCAAGAGGTGTTCTTATCAGGTATGTGGTAAAGACAGACAGCCAGAGTCTCAGAAAGATTAACAAGACTTATTGTATGGCAAAGTACTTTAGGCTATAGAGTAATAAGGTGCAAAATCTTTTTTTAATAGTGCTGAGAATAGAACCCAGGGCCTTACACATGCTAAGCAACCACTCTACCACTGAGCCACACCACTGGCCTGGGAGCTAAATCTTTTTTGGTCTAAAGAAAGCAGACAGGGTACTTGGCCATGAGGTACAGTAAGTTTATCTTTGGGATCAGGTTCTGACCAAAAATCAGGAAAGCTGGGGCTTACCTGCTTCCCCCAGTCATGTCTACCAACTCTGCATCCTGGCTGTGCCAGGAATGCCCCAAAATCCAGGGTTTGGATGCCACAACAACTCCAAGACTTCATCCTGAGACAGGAAGATAATTCAGTTGAATTTCCACCCCCCAGCTCCCACACTTATGATCAATATTGGGAGAAACCTGCCTCACAAACTACGCAGTCCCCTCCCTCACCCTTCATGGAATCGAGGTGCTCCTGGGTGGTAGGTACATGGAGTAGCATCACTCTCTGGGCCTTGGTAAACCTAACAAAGATAAAGAAGTATTAGGAAAAGAATCAAGTCATTCTAAGGTGTACCCCCATGTCTATACTGTCATTTTCAAGTGTAGCATCTCTCATCCACATACATGAACTCCCCAAAACTCTTACTGCGTCACATCCTGGGTTCTGGCAGCTGGAACCAGTCCAGATCAGACTACTATCAATTCCTGGGCAAGGGAAATAGAGTCAGGAACCTATTCATCCCGCCACCCCACCCCAATGCTCTTCCACTAAATTCTAGTCCGTGAGCCCTGCCCTCCTAAGAATCTACTTACCTGCTCCAGGTTCCTGGTTTAGTTCTTTTTGTTCCAATGCCATTTCTAGGACATGAGATATATTTAGTGGCAGCAGCTTCAAGGGCAACTCAGACCTAAGGGTTATAGGCAGGTGATTTAGTGTTTTGTTTTTTGAGACAGGGTCTTGCTATGTAGTTCAAACTGGCCTTGAATTCACTATGGAGCCCAGGGTGGCCTTGAACTCACAATGATCTTCTTGCTCCAGCCTCTCAAGTGCTGAGATTACAGGCGTGCACCACCACACCTATCAAGTGATTTAGTTTTGGCCTATTAAACATGATTGCTGGCCCCAACACTCACTCATGGTAATGGAGTTGAATCTAGTAAAAGTGAGGCAGGGTTGGGGAATTGCGTAGTTACCACACTGCCAATTTTTTCTCCTTGTATTTTTTTCTTTTGTTAGTGCATGTTAGTATTAAATAATGGTGAGCTGTTTTGGGGGGAGTTGGTACACACATTTCACATACCTTTTATCAACTTCAAGCCACTGCCAATTTAATCTCTGTGAACATCCCACATTCCCCAACCCTAGGGAAATCCCCAAAGCTTCTCTTGTCCGTCTACTCAGTTGCTCTAAATGAACTGCATCATCTCATCTTTCTAATTGTGGACCTACCATGGTTTTCTTCTATTGCTCTTACTAGTCTCACAAAATTTTCTGTAGCTTCCTGGCTGCCAATATTCAAGATTTATCTTGAAACTCTTTTCCAGAAAAGAAATAAAAAGATCATTCTCAACCATTCCCTTTGTGTTACTATCTAAGCATGTATTTGTCTGGGGCTACCTACTCTGTTGACTCAAAATAATCTATCCCATCATCCTCAGATCTGCTTAGAGCAGAGGATAGACATTTCCAGACACAAATTTCCCCTAAGGCAGAGAATACTGTATATACTTTCCAAACCCTCCTCACATCTCTGGTCCCTATTTACCAAATCCCAATGATCCATTTAATCACTCCTAAGACATTGGCAAATGTAGGGAAAACCCAGGGGTTTCCTCCTCTTTACTTAGGCCTTTCTCGGCGCAAGGTCTCTGCTGACTTTGGAATTGTATTCAGAGGTTTTTGCTCCTGAAGTGAACTTGTAGCAGGGCCCTCAGTATGAGGGGCCTCAGGAAGCTTCTCAGCACAGTGTGGTCCCATAGTACAGCCCTAGTGTAAATAAGGAGAAAAGGGTTAGAAATAGAATCCTTCTATTAGGAGTATAATCCAAGGAAGTGAAGCAATTTACCTTGATGTTTAAGAACTCAGAGAAATCTATAGTTCGCTTTTGGCAGCAGGACCAACCCTGGTAACAAGAAATGAGTTTAGATTCCTGGGTATACTTCCCTTGTGAAGTGCTATCTCCTCACCTACTCCTCACCTTGAGAACATCATGGAAGATTGGGACCCCAGGGTGATAGCAACAGGAATCTGTAAATATCAGTAGAAAAATCAAGAGAAGAAAGAACTACACCGTGATTCTTTTTCTCCAGGTCACTTTGTTGTTGTTGGTCTTTTTGAGTTTCACTACACAGTTCAGGCTGGCCTTGAACTCACGTTGTAGCCCAGGGTGGCCTTGAATTCACAGTGATCTTCCTGCCTCAGCATGCTGAGTGCTGGTATTGCAGGCATATACCACCATGCCTGACATGTTTCTTTCCATATAAAATATTTCAGCAAAGATTGATCATTTAGACCAATTACAGCCAGTATATTGTTTTCCTCTCCCTTCTTAACAGCCCCACAGCTGACCACCCACTTCCAAGCATCTGACAGATGTGCTGGCCAGGTTGAGCTACTCACCAGGAAGGTTGATATTGGGGTCAAATTGTTGCCCACAGCCTTTGTTATGGCAGAGTAGAGACATGGAGGTATTGGTAGAATTACTGAAAGGGTATTTCAAGGAGTCTGCCGAATGGGGAACACCTCTTACTCTGGAAGCTTTTAGCTGCCCGGAAGGGCCTGCTGGTTCTATCTTTAGTTCAGAAGGCATATGCCTCCTAACATGGGCAAGGAACTCCAATTGGTCTTCCCAGCCAATAGGAAGGAGCTTATGAGAATTTTAGCTCTGAGGCTCCAGAAAAAAAATCAGGGAGACTTGCTTGAGGTCAGTGAACTGTTGAGACACTTTTAGATTTTGCCAACTCCAAGCCTCTGACACACCAGCAGCTGCTCAGAAACAAATACCAAGAGACCACCCTTTCACCCCAGCTCAATTAAGATACCTCAATTCCTCTACCTTATTCTTCCTTTTAAAGCTTCCCTGGGAGCCTGGCATGATGATGGTGCATGCTTATAATCTCAGCACTCTGGAGACTGAGGCAGAAAGGTTGTTTTGAATTTTATGAGTTAGAGGCCAGCCTGTACTACATAGTATATTCAAGGCCAGCCTGAACTACATAGCTAGAGTGGCACACAAAAAGGGAACAGAAATTCCCCTGGGGTCATTATTTCCATGTAGTGCTGACAACACAGATCCTTTTTAATCATCTCAATCTCAGTACATACCTCACTTCTACCTCCTTTCCATTTGCCTAAATGAATAATACTTCAATCAGAAGGTCATAACGGATCACCCTTATAGAGCCTACTGTTTGAGAGCCTGACCACACTTCCCTCCCTTCCCCTTTAAAAACAGCACAGAAAATTAAAAGGCTTAAAATGTACTTTAATAAGTTGATGCTGTATTACTGCTCCATTTCTCAGAAAAACTCCAAATTTAAGGTATCCGCGATAAATCAAACATGGTACACCAATAAAAAATGCACAGCATAACTAAGATAGGCAAGGCTAAGAGCTACTGTCAGACCTTCAGCATACAGCAACCCTGTTCCCAAGATTGTACTAAGCCTATCAAGAAAAGCTGTGAAGAGCAACATCATGGACACAAAAGGGTCATTCCTGGGATGTTCTTACCCAAGGAAAAGATGGAGGCAAGTTAACACAAGAATTTTTTTAATATACACTAAAATGAAAATCTCTAAGAGAAAATGTCTTTACTACATGAAAGGCTAATATATGGGATATAACAGAACCATACATAAATTGTCTGTGACCTCTGTGGACATTTGCCTGAATCCTCATCTGGGAGCAAATGGAACAATGGGGCTAAGGTCACTGGGAGATGTTTGGTTTTTATGGTATATGTGGCAGTGTCCCTGGGAGTGAGGTGTGTAGAAAGCAAATAAAACACAATGGACAAAAAACCGGAATGATCAGGATTAACAGGACTCTAAGGAACCATTTTGTTATGGTTGCCCCAGGCCTTCAACAATTAATTATATTTGAAATTTCAGGAATGCATCACACAGAAATTGATTAAACAATATACCACACAGAATTGATTTGTTAAATATCATCCCTCCCTTGCCCTCTGCCTCCAGCATACTCCCTTAGAGTAGTACCAGGCAGGAAAGACCTAACTACTGGGAGGAATCCCTAACACTTTTTCAAGTTAGAATTCTGGCTAGTCCAAAAGGGTTCCTTCTTGTAAGGGTTTCAGGAAACTAGACACTGCAACTTTATTAGTATCGGCGACGTTTGTTTGGAGCAAATTCAGCTCCAGGAGCTGCACGGTTGAATGCAGGAGGGGTTCCACCAATTGCTCCAATTCCTTCCATTGTAGCAGCCTGGCCAAAGCGTTCACTTGTTGGTGGAGTCTTAAAAAAGAAGAAGAAAGCAATGTTACAATAGAATCTTTGTCCTAAGCTACCCACTCACCTAGAGTTACTCTCTCCACTGGATGCTATTTCCAATGAACTATTCAAGGCTCTTGATGCTAGTACTGAGTAACCCTCAGAGGAAAGTTGTCTGAATTAAGGACAAATTGAGTCATCCTACCTTGAACTTTTTATCTACATTCCTCACTAATGACTAAACAATAATGCAAATCCTTTTTCCTGATTAGTATCTTTAAAAAGGGTAGGTCATCACTCCCCAGCAATTTAAGCCCAACCAGTTTTGTTGGCATTACCCATTTTGACACTACAACTGAAACCCCTGGACCTGAGAGGCATGTCTTTGGATTCATATCTATGTTATATCATAATACCAAACTTTCATTGTCTCTCCAGGGTAGCCATCAGATTGGCTTGTCACTTAACTCAGATATAATGTGTTTGAATTTGTTCAAGAGTAAAAATAACCACCAGGCATGGTAGTACACACCTGTAATTCAAGCACTCAGGAGGCCAAGACAGAAGAACTGTAGCAAGTTCAAGGCCAGCCTGAACTATACAGGGAGACCTTGTTTCAAATGAAAAACAAAACATCTCATGGATACCAGCAGTCCTACAGATGGTTATTTCCTATAAAACTGAGATAGGCCCAGGAGCTATGAAAACAAAGCCCTTTCTCCTACTGTTTAGAATTACTGTTAAAGCTCTGCAGTTTATTACCAGTCCCAACGTTCCATCCGGCATCATAGTAGCAGGTCCTGGAGGAGCTGGGGTACCAGCTGGCACAGGAGCAGGGGGCATGGCGCCTCTGTTGTTTATGCCCATAGCACCTAAAGCAGAGTAGTGTCATCAGTACATGAACTTGTTTTCTAAACCAAAGAAAAAGTTCAATTAAGACCTCTGGACTGAAAGAGATTACTACCACCACCAAAAAATAAAGTTCCTGAAAGTATCAGACCCTTAAATCTGGACAAGGTAAGAGAAAATGTATAGCTCACAAGACATCAAACAAAAAAGTAAATCAGAGCCATCACGTCTTAAGTCCTTACCTCCCATAGCCATTTGGCCCATCCGAATCTCTTGTTCTCTCTGAAAAACAAAAACACTCAAGATAGTCCAAGACAGTAGTGCATTCTACCACAATTGATTGAGAACTGCACACAAATGGAATAAAATACAATGTTAACACATCCCAAGAGCACTGAGACTAAGGTAGGAACAATTCACAGACCCTTACTCTTTGCACATGGAGTTCAGGTCACACAGCTATTAAGATGCAAGCTAAGTTTCCCATTAGTAACAAAGTGAGGGGTAAGGGGAGAAATGGTTTATTTCTTTTGGGACTTCAACTTCTACAACTACAGGGACAGCAGTAAATTAAACAAGGCTGTTAGCAGAACTCAATTTATCTCATTCTACAACTACTGAGTCTACAACATACAGAGAACATACGGGGCGGGGGGTCTCAAACTTCATATCCTAATCGCCTGTGAGAGAAGATGAACTCCCTTTCAAATCTTACCTCTAGCTCCCACAAATCCTTTTTTTCTAAAAGGAGTTTCAGAGCATAGAAAAACTGGTCATAACCTTATATCTTAGCACACAATTCATGGTGGTTTTGTGATATCACAAATAGCCTGGTACATCATAGACACATGGGAGATATACCGCATCAGGGAAGGTTCCCTTGAATCCTTCCTGCTGTCGCCGCATCATTTCTTCTTGTTGCCGCCGCATTTCTTCTTCACGGCGCCTACGCTCCTCTTCCTGCCTAGAGAGCCATCAATGTACTTAAGATACAGGCATTCCAAAACTTCAGCAGATCTTAACAGAAGGCTGAGCCAAGCAGATGAGATCACCCAAAACTATCATAGCTCACACCCAGAATTATGGCAACCCTCAAGGAAGTCTGATGAGAACAATACTTAGCTGCTTTCTCTATAGTGCAGTCTCAGGTAATTTCTAGAATCACAGGAACTAAAACATCTCCCATTCAAAGGGAGGATCTGAGAAGCAACCATGAGATAGTCACCAATACATTTATAGATGTATAAAGTTGCATGGTGGTAGGAAGCAAGAGGGAGACATTACCTTTTCCAGTTGTCAGAGAAAAAGGTTTGAGAAAAGTTACCTGAGCTCCAGTTGCTTTCGTTTTTGGACCTCTTGGTTATGTAGCTCTTCCATTCTCCGAAGTTCTTCTTGGCGTCTCATCAAATCTATAAACATATATTAAGAGTACTCTTCATATATCTCTGATAATTTTCCATTAGGGTCCAGAATTCAAAGAGGATAATATCCTGAGGTTAAGTGCCCAGGTTCCAAAACTCAAGTCAAATCTATATAAATTCCTCCTCCAAGAATCTAATATTCTCCGCCCCTTCTCCAAGTCATTTATTGGAATACCAAGAGCAACATAAACTATTTCACAGAATAAAAATCAGAGATTTAGGTCTTCCTCTACTGAATAATATAGAGAGACTCCTGACAACAAGCTTTCTGTTATTATTCTAGCTTTATTTTTTGGTACTGGGAATTGAACTCAGGACTTTATACTTGCCAGGCAGGTGGCCTGTGCCACTCAGCTATATCCCTGACCCTATTCTAGTTTTAAACTGACACGACTATACTCACCTTGCCTCATCAGCATAACCTGGTGCTCATGGCGAGCAGCCTCCATCTCCATCTCCAGCTTCTCACGAGCTTCCTTGATGTTGCGGTCCACTTGATCCTGCTGCTGCTTCTCCATCTCAATAAGTGCCTTCCAGCGCATGGCGTACTCATATTCAAAGGAGCCAGGCTGTGCAAATCTAGGTGGCTGCTCTCGCTCCCTGTGAAAAGGTTGAGATTACTAACTGTTCAAGATTTCCCCAACAGCCAGGCATGGTAGAACATGCCTGCAATCCCAGCACTTGGGGGACTGAGGCAGGAGCATCACTGCAAATTGGAGACTAGCCTGGGTTACAAAGTGAGTTTAAGGCCAGCCTGAACTGCATTAAGACCCTGTCTCAAAAAGATAAAAAAAAGGGGGGCTGGGGATTTAGCTCAGTGGCATAAGCACCTTTGATCCCCAGTACTGATAAAAAATTTCCCCAGCAAAGCAACACATTCTTTCTGAGAGCAAAGTTAAATGCCAATGGATATGTAAACCAAACACCTGTCTCTCACATATCCCTTAAGAAGTATCTCAATAGATAAAACCCAGCGTGGCAGCGCAAAGCTGTAATCCCAGCTGAGTCAGGAGGATCACCACAAATTTGAAGCCAGCCAGAGCTACATAGTGAGTTCAAGGCCAATCTAAACTATACAGCAAGACCCCATCTCAAAAAACAAAAGTAACAGCTGTGTTGAAATTTTATCATTAATACTTGAAATGATTAAAATAGGCTTCATTAATTAAAACAACAACAACAACAACAACAACAACAACAAAGACTGGCATAGTAGCATAAGCCTCTAATCTCAGGACTCAGGAGGCTGAGACTGGAGAATCACAGCAAGTTTTAAGGCCAGGCTGCACTACATAGTGAGTTCAAAACCAATTTAAACTATGTAAGAGTCTCAAAAAACAAACAAACAAATAATAGGTCACACCTAACAAGTAATGTATCATGCCAACATACTTGTGAAATTGCTGATTCTTTATAACAAGCTTTTCTGGAAGTCCTTCTTCATCATCTAACTGGTCCATTGGCTCCACAGTCACAGGCCGAGGAAATCTGGGTGAAAGAAGGAAGTTTAGTGTTAATAAAATCATCTGTTGGCCAGGTGTGGTGGTGCATCCTGTAATCCCCTCACCTTGGGAGGTTGAGGCAGGAAGATCACCATAAGTTCCAGGGTCAGCCTGAACTACGTATCAAGACCCTATCTCACCAAACCAAACAAAAACAAAAGCCCAACTCTGTCACTGGCGTAAAGAACTAACTAGGGGCCAGGACTAGACAATTAAGACATTTCTACACCTAACCCCAAGTAACCAAATTCTTTTAATTGCATTATACAGAACTTGGGATTAACTGGATGAAGTCACTAGGCTTCACATCTCTGAATATGGTCTCCAAAAAATTGTTAAAAGTAGGATAGTGCTATACTTAAATGCAGCCTAACATTTGGTATCTATAGAACTCCACTAAATAAACTGAAATATGAAGAGATACTGCATGCAGAAAGCAATTTTTCAAGGCCAGGTGTGCTAGCACATGCCTATAATCCCAGTACTCGGGAGACTGAGGCAGGAGGTGGTCATGAGCTTAAGGCCAGCCTGGGTTACATAGTGAGTTCAATACCTGAACTACACAGCAAAAAAAGAGGGCTGTGCATGTAGCTGAGTACAAAAGCCCTTGATTCAATCCCTAGTAATAGACACATACAACTTTAAACACAGAAACTTGGTTATTAAAGGATAATTCTCCATACCAGTAGGAACTGATGGTCTATTTCTGATGACCCTTACTTACGTGGTTAGCAGGAAAGACCCTTCACTGCATCTGTCCAGAGCTTTCCGTGCAGCTGGCTTCCCTGAGAACTCAACAATGCCTTTTCCTGAGGGCCGTCCTCGATCATCCACAATGACTACAGCCCTTTCCACCTGGCCAAACACAGAAAAGGCTTCTTCCAGTAGCTCATTGGACACATACTGAGGAAGGTTTCGGACTGTAAGGGATGCACTATGGCAGGCAAAGCGCACACGCAGTTGTTTTCCACGGAGGGGCATATTATCGAGCTCCACTTTGGCAATCTCCGCAAGGGTTCGTGTTTCCTAAGAAAATTAGGAAAAACAGTTGAATGCAGACAACCTGAGCAATCATCAATAAAGTTAGCATAGCTCAGTAACACAATGCACCCCCACCTTGTTAATAAAGAAATGAATAAAACTAAAACAACTGAATTGTAGTTTCAGGTAACTCTCTAGTTATCCTAAATGACTGAAATTGGAAGTCTATAAATACCACTTACATGATAGGTTATTTTCCCAAGTGATAACCAATCACTGAAAAAAACAAGACCATCCTAACATTTCTACTCTTACAATTTAGCACACAAAATATTTTACTTCTCACTAGGAATACACTCTTAAGCACTTATGCCTTCCAAGACACTTCTTCAGAACCAAAGATGTTGATGGGACTCTTTGATACCCATAAAAAATAGTATCTACAAAGTTCTGACTACCTCTGTCCACTGATCTTGCTGTGACATCATGATCTAATCATTTATAGAGGCAAGTAATAACTAGAAATGTTTTCCCCTTGCTGGGCATGATAGCATATACCTATAATCCCAGCACTTGAGAAGCTGAGGCAGGAGTATTGCTCCAAGTTCAAGGCCAACCTGCGCTACATATAGTGTTAGTTATTTAGTTTAGGCCAGCCTGAACTGTATTGTCCTAACTTTGACACACACACACACACACACACACACACACACACAGAGAGAGAGAGAGAGAGAGAGAGAGAGAGAGAGAGAGAGACAGACAGAGACAGAGACAGGTAAAGCTGGGTGTGTAGCTCAGGGATAGAATACTTCTCTAGCATGTGCAAAACTATAAGTTCCATCCCCAACAAAACTCTTCCTCTAAGAAGTGCCTATTTGACCAATTAAAAGTTTTTTTTTTCATCTTTTTGAGACAAGGTCTCACTATGCAGTTCAGGCTGGCCTTGAGCTCACTTTGTATTCTTGACTGGTTATCAAACTCAATGCTCCTTCTGCCTCAGCCTCTGGGAGTGCTGGGACTGCTGGGATTACAGGTGTGTGCCACCACGCCCAGCTCAATTAAAAGATTCTAGAAGGCACAAAATTCTCTCATTAGGGGACTCCTAATGAGACAATATATGTATAGACTCTGAAAATGCTTTATATAAACCTTGAGTGTCACTAAAACTTTTTCCGGAAAAAAAACATGCTATAGTGGACAGCAAACAAAATTAACCAAGAGTTGAAGCTGGGCAATGCATACTTACACCTTTACTATATTGTGTTTAAAATTTCCCAATTAAAACAAAATAAATTCTAAAGGTATCCTAGACAAATGAACCTATGTTCTTAAAAACCGAGGAAAGAAACAAGGATATAGCTCAGTGGCACAGTGCCTGCCTGGCAAGCATGAGGTCCTGGGTTCAATTTCCAATTTGCAAAAAAAAAAAAAAAAAAAAAAAAAAAAAATTGCACATTTTTCTTTCATTTCACCAATTACAAGCTTTAAACAATCTTGAGAATTGTTTCTACACCTACTTTTCCACATCCATCACTTTCTAGTTCCCCCACCTTTTAAAAATCATGTGCGCCAAAGAACACAGTTGCTTACCAAGCGGATAAAGCCAAAGCCTTTATCCTTATGAATGAAAACTTCTCCTGCTTTCCCATATTTCTCAAATAGTTTCCTCATTTCCTCTTCAGTGATATCCGGAGGAAGATTGCCCACAAAGAGACGGCTACGTTGGGTAAAGGTCTTCTCTCCTGGTTTCCTAAAATTCTTCAGGTCAATAGTCAAACCTTCATCTGAGAAAAGAAATAAGTCCTCAAAAAACTGGAGAAAGAAAATTAGTCATTCATCATCAATCATTATGTACTACAAATATGTACTAATAAAACTTCTCTTAAAAAATAGCCAGGTATAGTCAGGAGGGGTGGCACACGCCTATAATCCCAGCATTTGGGAGGCTGAAGCAGAATGACTGCTGTGAGTTTAAGGTTGGCTGGGCCACAGGAGTTTAAAACCAGCCTGGACTACATAATGAGAGCCTGGAGAGAGAGAGAGAGAGAGAGAGAGAGAGAGAGAGAGACAGAGAGACAGAGAGAGAGAGAGAGAGAGAGAGAGAGAGAGAGAGAGAGAGAAAGCTAGGCACGGTGGTACATGACTATAAACTCAACACTCAGAAGGCCAAAGCAGGAGAACTTCCATGAGTTCCAGGTCAGGCTGGGCTATATAGTGAGTTCAAGGCCACCCTTAAACATGTAGTCAGACCCTGTCTCAAAAAACTGAAATAGCCAGGCAAGGCGATGCATACCTGTAACTCAGGAAGTTGAGGCAGGAGGATCGCTGAGTTTAAGGCCAGTTTGGGCTCCATAGCAACTTCAAGGACAGCCTATACTATATACCAAATGCTGCCTCAAAAACTGAAATAGCCAGGCACGGTGGTGCACATCTATAATCCCCACACTTGAGAGGCTGAGGCAGGAGGATTGTTGAGAATTGGAGATCAGCCTGGGCTACAAAGTGAGCTCAAGGCCATCCTGAATTGCAGTGAGACCCTGTCTCAAAAAGACTAAATAAGCTGGGGATTTAGCTCAGTGGCTTAAGCTCCTGCCTCGCAATCATGAGGTCACGAGTTCAATCCCCAGTACAAAAAAAGAAAAAAAAAACTAAATAAATATTTAAAGTCCAAAATAAATAAAAGTAACATCACAAAATTACAGTCGTACCTTCAAAAATTACAATTACTGCTAAATTAAGAGATAACTACAGTGGAGAAGGCAAACATCATTTTCCAATGCCATTTATCAGTAAACTGCAACTCAAAAGGTGAAAGCAGTATGAAGAGATAGATAGGTTAGGACCAAACTTGAATGAGCCAGAGAGAAAGAGAGAATATAGGAGCTATAGGCCAAAGACATTATTAGGCAACTAAAAGAATCTTGTTATAAGGAATCAGATTTTAAAAATTTAAGACAACTGCTCAGGACAGGGATCTAGCTCAGTGGTAAAAGGCTTGCTTAGCATGTATAAAGCTTTGGGGTTTGATACTAAGCAGTGCAAATACACACACACACACACACACACACACACACACACACACATTCATCTTCCTAACCTCTCACCAACCTTCATAACCTTAACAGTTCTCTTTCTTTCAGGCTTAGGAAAACAGAATGAAAAAAAATAGTTAACATGTAGGAGCTTTTAGAAATAATTTTTGCCACTGAACTTTAAAGACTTACCAATATTTGCTTTATAAGTCAATTGATAACTATTTCTAAGAAATAAAATGAGGTAAAACATAGACATCTGTTTAGTAGTACAATGTGCCAACACAACAATGTACATTCAAATGCTATCGTGCATTTCTGTCCCCTGGTTTCAGGGTATCAGCCCTTTTCTATCACAACAGGTACCAACAGGAAAACAGGAAAAAAGAACAACAAAAAAGCATACCATAAAAGCCTATTCTTTCACAGTTCCAAGATACTAATCTAAAAATCAAAATGGTTGTGGGTGTGGTGACAATCACCTGTAATCCCAGTACTCATGAGGCTGAAGCAGGAGGACTGCCCTCAGTTAAAGGCCAGACTGAACTACATGGTAAGACACTCTTAAAAAAACAGGACAATGCAAAAAAAAATTAAAATAAAAAACAAGTAGGCATTTCCAAAATGGAACCTATTTCTTTTTTTTTTTTTTTTTTTTTTTTGGTACCGGGGATCGAACTCACGACCTTGCACTTGCCAGGCAGGCGCTTAAGCCACTGAGCTAAATCCCCAGCCCTATGGAACCTA